>PVKU01011270.1:0-44771 GCA_004027475.1 Anoura caudifer | reverse complement strand
CAAACACTAGAACAGGAGCAGAAACACAGAAATGGAGACCACATGGAGGGTTGTCAACAGGGGAGCGGGAGGAGGAGAGAGGGGGAAAAGGTACAGAGAATAAGTAGCATAGACAGTGGGTAGAAAATAGACAGGGGGAGGGCAAGAATAGTGAGGGAAAAGTAGAAGCTAAAGAACTTATGAAACATGGACATGAACTAAAGGGGGGAATGTGGGTGGGAGGGGGTGTGCAGGGGGGAGGGGAATGATGGGGGAGAAATGGGACAACTGTAATAGCATAATCAATAAAATATGTTTTTTAAAAAATGAGGATAGTATAAGAAGCCTCTGGGACATCTCCAAGCGTGCCAACCTCCAAATCATAGGGATGCTAGAAGGAGAAGAGGAAGGACAAGAAATTGAAAGCTTATCTGAAAAAAAAAACTGAATGAAATGAAATAAAATTGAATGAAATAAAAGAAAACTTCCCTAATTTGGTGAAGGAAATAGACATACAAGTCCAGAAAGAACAGAGAGTCCCAAACAAGTTGGACCCAAAGAGGACCACACTAAGAACACATCGTAATTAAAATGCCAATGGTAAAAGATAAAGAGAGAGAGAAGCAAAGAGTTACCTACAAAGGAATATCCATAAGACTATCAGCTGATTTCTCACAAGAAACTTTGCAGGCAAGAAGGGACTGGGAAGAAGTATTCAAAGTGATGAAAAGCAAGGACCTGCAACCTAGATTACTCTATTCAGCAAAGCTATCATTTAGAATGGGAGGACAGATAAAATGTTCCCCAGACAAGGTACAGATTAAAGAGTTCATCATCACATTTACAGGAAATGCTAAAGGGACTTACTTAAGAAAAAGAAGATCAAAACTATGAACATTAAAAAAGCAACAAATTCACAACTATCAATAACTGAACCTTTAAAAAAAAAAAAAACTAAACAAACATCCAGAATAGGAATAGAATCACAGAAATGGAGACCACATGGAGGGTTGTCAACTGGGAGGAGGAAGGGAGAGAATGGGGGAAAAGGTACAGAGATGAACAAGCATAATTGGTAGGTACAAAATAAACTGGGGGCATTAAGAATAGTATAGGAAATGGAGAAGGCGAAGTATTTATATGAACAAACTGTGGACATGAACTAAGGTGGAGGGTATTGTTGGAGGCAAGGGGGTTACCAGGCATTGAGGAGCAAAGGGGGGAAATGTGGGACAACTGTAATAACATAATCAATCAAATATACTTTTAAAAAGTAATCTGTTCCAATGACAGATCTTGTGTGTTCTCTTACCAGTGCTTCATAGGTTTCTCGTACACATGGATCACTATGAGTGGCTCCTAACACATCTTCCTGCTTTTAATATTTTTGACCAGATACAGACTTAAATTCAGTCAGTCCCTCACTTTAAAATTTACATTGTTGTCCCACTGCCCACCAAATAAAACATCAACTGCTCAGCATTGAGACATTCCAGGGTCTGCAAAATTTGACTGGCAGGCACTTTGGAGCCTTTACTCAGACCACCAATCCATGGCACAACACCTGCTGTGGTGTCATCAGGCTGCTCACTGTCCCCTGAACACACCATGCGTGTTCCCATCTGTGAACTACTATTCAAGCTCCTCCCTGGCCAGCAATATCTTTCCCCTACCTTCTCTGCCTGAAAAAACTCTCATTCTTCTGAGTCTAGTCTAAATATAACCTCCTTTTCTAAATATGCCCCAATTATAATGAATTCTTTATTTTTTTATGTTCTCAAAACATATTACCATAACCTCACTCATAGCATCTTCACAATAAATTTAATGCTGCCCTATAACCATTTATATCTGTTTTTCTAGCTAGCTCCTTACAGTTAGTGCTCATACATGGCGTGTAATAGATGTTGATTTACTACTTCATTCATATATGTGATGAATGAGTAAGTAAGCCAACAGGTGTATTGGATGGAGGAGAGTCAAATGGCTACGGATTCTTTCCAAAGTATGGAGTGGGGGTTCCCCAACCCTGGGGCCATAGACCAGTGCTGGTCCAGGGCCTGTTAGGAACTATGCTGCACAGCAGGAGGTGAGCTTGAATGTAATGTGCTTGAATCCTCCCAAAACCATCCCCACCACAGTCTGTGGAAAAATTGTCTTCCACGAAACCGATCTGTGGCCTCAAAAAGGTTAGGCACCACTGGTATAGAGAACAGACCACCTGACTAAAATGCAAGATTACTAGAAGCCAGTACTAGATCTATTGAATCAGAATTTTGAGGAGGAGGGACCCTAGAATCAAATTTTTAGCAAGATATCCAGGTGATTCTTATGCCAACAAATGGGTGAGAATTACTGCCTAAAATTTAAAAGTAAAGAGTTCATTAGTACCAACTTGTGCTACCAGTGATTTAGAAATATTTGACATGGGGATTCTCCTGGTCAAAGTTGACAGCTCCCTAAAGAAATGAAAACAGTTAAGAAGGCATATTTAGCATCAATAAAGAACAAAAATACTATAAAGATCTGGTGAGTCTTTTAAATTCTATCTTTTCTCTGTGCAGTATTTAAAACCAACCAATCCCAAAATCACAGTTGAAATCACCTTCATTATTGAGATCCACACAAAATCAAAGGCCATCTTGACAAATATGAGAGCTAAATGAAAGTTAAACTTGTCACCCTCTTTTTTTGGCTATTACGGTTGTCCTTAATTTTTCCCCCTTTGCCCTGTTCCACCCAGCACCCCCACTCCCACAGTCAATCCCCCCACCATTGTTCATGTCCATGGGTCATGCATATATGTTCTTTGGCTACTCCATTTCCTACACTTAAATTTGTCAAATTCTTTACCATGCTGCACACTTTTGGAGTTTCATGAAAAAAAATCCACATAATTAGTTTAGCTTTACCAGAAAAAAATTTGAATGACAAGGTCAGGCTCCTGACCTTTCAGTAAATTAGAGAAGATTGCCATAAATTGCACAATATAATGAAACACCAATTTGCATATTTGCTGCTATATTAAAAGGGATCAGTTTTAGCTCACAAAGCAGAACAAACAAAAACATGCATTTTAATAACTCAAATTACTCCCAGGAAGTGACCCTCAGCAGAAAGCCTAATTATCACTACTTAATTAGAAGCCTTGGAAATCTAAATCCTCCTTTAAATCCTATTCTGGGTACAGTGAAAGATGAAGCCATGAGTTTTGTCTAAGATTCAATATTTACTCTTTACTAATATGTTTGCTGGAGAGACTTCCCAAGCATTATAAAGACATGCAAGAAAAAATTTAATATTCAAAGAAAGAGTGCACAAAACCTGTGTTGGCTTGCAGGTGCAAAGCAATTAACAAGCTGGCATTTACAGTACTTTTAATTAATTAATTAAAAATGCAAAGCTGACTTTCATTTCTTTAAATGTTTGAACATTTTATCCATCAATAATAAAGCACTACATGCTGCTGGGTGACAACATCTGGTAAATGAAAAAAGTTAGTCCAGCGTTGAAGTCCGTGAAGAGGGGTTTGGAATTTTCTAGGGCATTCTCATTTCCGCCTCCCCCCACCCCACCTCCACTAAGTATGTGACTAAACATAGCGTCAAAGGAGAGGGGAAATGGCCTGTTGCCTAGTGTGCATCAAAAACCGAAACTGATAAAATTAGATGTGACATGGTAACCTTGAGTGGGAATGAAAACAACACGGCTCATTACAATTATACTCACCATTAAGGAATTGCCGCTTTGCCTCCTTCGGGGAGCAGAGCTGTTTGGAATCGAGGCAGTGCACCTCCACCTTATTTATAAAGGTTAAAAACATAATTAGCAGAGGGAATTTCAATAATTTGCTGAAGAGGTGGGTAATGGCTTCTAATGTAATGCTGCTGTGACTAATTTTACAGCTGGACGATGCTCGAACAACGACTTTACTATTCCCCATGAACCCATTTTTGGTCAGTACGTATTTTAAAACAACACCATTAATGTTGTTTAATTAAAACATAAATACTACAGTGCTACCTCGGTAGGCATTCACTCAGCTGGAACTAACTGTATTTGCTTAATCTACAATTTTAGATGTATTAGCAAAAATAAATGTTGGTGAATGTAAGCGCCTGATTACATATCTTGGGTAAATTGGTGATAATGAGTCAAGAGACTTTGTGTTCATTCACATATATTAGAATAAGAATCATTATGAAATTAAAGCTAAGATTAATCCTGCTAATGACACCACAGAGCATCTGGGAATAAGATAACCCAGATGTCAGATTCGCTGTGCTACTGCGCTGCTATTTGATAGAGTAACCCTTGAAGTGTTCTTCTAAGGCAGATAGCTGCTCCCCCCCAGTCCCAGTACTTGAAATGCAAATGAGTGACAAGATAGTCTAATAATGAGAGCAGATTCTAGCAGTAAAGAAAATGAATAAATTAAAAAAAAAAAAAAAAACCCTCTGTACCACCGATAAGAACAAGCAGCAGGCACCCTGATGTCCTCAATTAGGGTGGATGACATCTGCTGAGCATTTCTCTCTAATAAAGCCCTCACTCGGTATTCCAAAGCACACGATTCTAACACTGTTAACATTTTAATGTCCTGGGCGTGCGTGGTAACATTAATTACAAGATGATTTGGATGACTTCTGAATCTCTTTTATGTCTTCCGCAGAAGAGAACACAGCACTGCAGCTTTGATATCGTAAATAAAATGGGGATGCCTGCCAAGCATGAAAGGTATCCTGAAGTCACCCGCGTCTCTGTGTCGTCCTGCACCTCTGCAGCCAGGCAAGGAGTATCCTCTGGGCGTTTACAGAGGGCCGGCAGCTCTGCGTTTTAGGGGGAGGTTAGGTGGCTCTGAGGATTTTTTTTCCTTTATGCCAAAGGTGAACATTTCTGTTGCTGTTTTTAATTCCTAATGAGCTTAAAGTCCAATTAATAATTTTCTAAGCACAGTTTGCCTTCCTAATAGCTATTTTCATGAGCTTTGGCAAATGTCACCAGGGCTTTCTTACTTGCTGGCTGGGAGATAGAGGGGGGGTCTTCCCATATTTAACAGCTCACACATAGTACTGGCACTATAGGGGACCCCATGTGGAGAGTAAGGCAGGGGACACAAGAGAAAAGAGATTTTTTGAGTACCCTATTACATAACAGGTACTGTAGCACCATCACTCACAGGAAAATACTATTATTATCTCCATTATATGGGGAGGGCACTGGGGCTCAGAGAGATCATTTAATTGACTTACAAGTTATTAAACCTCTTAACCAGAAGCAGAGCCAGGATTTGAACCTGTGTCTTACTGAGCTCAAAGTCTATGATCCCACTATTCCTCTTCACTATACCTGTGACTGTCATTAGGACAGTTCCCAGATATTCAGGGTCTCATCCTTTGGGGCACAGGATAAGGTTATGTTTCTTTGTCCTTGTTTCAAGTTAGCACAGCTGTGCAAATCTTCTTTGACCAGTGAAACACAAATGCAAGCTTGAAAAGCCTCTGTGCGGTTCACCCTGTCCCCCTTTCCCTCTGAGGAATAATTGATGTCTCTCTCAGCCTGGACTGAGGATGACTTGGAGCAGAGCCCACATCGCCAACTGTAATGGACATGAAGAGTGAGCAAGAGACACACCTTTGTTAATGTAAGCCTCTGAGATTCTGAAACTGTTGATTACTGCAGTGTAACCTAGCCTATCCTGAGGAATAAAATTCTGTATCATGCAGACAGCCAAGCACAAATCTGCAAAACCCCCAACTGGCCTCGGGAATGGATAAAGAAAGATGGGAGGAAAAATAAAAGTGAGCAGAGATGTGACTCAAAAGGTGGACCAAGAACTACAAGACTTGGGAGAAAAAGATTGCTGTTTTAATTAATCCTAGTGGGTGCCATTTACATCACATGTGCCGATGGCTCCCCCTAGAGTTTTGCAGAGCCCAACCTGCAAGATCATATTCAGGGGCCCTGCCATTTCTAGCCCTGCTAGTCTGAACCTGGCTCCCCAGTCTTTTACAGATTAAGTCAGATTTGCAGGATGTGCTGGGTATAGAATTTGTAGCTCAACCAAGAAGCAGAGGCCCAGCAAAACAAGAAGTCTGCTCACTGGAAACATAAGGAACAATTCACCAGCAAATGTACTCGGGTGCTTTGGCCATGAATCAAAATTAATCTCACAAGACAGGTTACTGTCACTAGATGCATATAATAAAATGAAACAATGAGTTACAGTTATAAGCAAAGTTGTTTATCCAAATGTGAAAGGCTGAAGAGAAAAGGCTCTTTTCAGCTTTTCATAAACTGACTCACCATGGTAATGATTTTACTGCCACAAAGAAAGAGATGCCTGGGGACAAGAGAGAAAATGAGATCCAGCAATGAGGTGATACAGAACCTGTTAGAGTTCAGCCCCCTTTCTCCTTTGTATCTCTTTCCTAGCTCTGTTTGGACCACTCCACTAAAAAATCCTAGTTCTCTATGCCAACTCACCCTATCCAAAGGGCCTGCGGTTTGCCAAAAGAACAACTGAATTCAAAGTTCCTAACCATGAATCTAAAGTTCTCCAGGTTATCCCCTACAATTCCAGACCTAGTGGACTGGACAGAGCACCTACAGAACTAAAGCAATTAATGAAACTTCCTGGAACAGAGCCAGTGGATCTCAAGCAGATGACCTGCACACAGCCACAGACACCTCTCCCTCACTAGCCCTGGGCACTGCCCAATGGCTGCATTTGCTCAGGAGCATTGGGGAGATGCTCAGCAAGCAAACCAGCCCCTCTATTTGGCAGCCCCAAGTTCTACCCATTCACTTCCACTTACAAGAACATTGGTTAGTAAGAGTAAGAATGTCTAAGGCCATTCTAACCTTCATTAGGAGTGGAAGAGCCCTCTAAAATGTGTGCAAAGCAACTCAGCTGCTTCCAAAGACATTGAAGTAAGTTACACTTGGATCCCATACTCCCACCCAGCAACTCTCCAGTGAAAGGGATTCCATCCCAAAGTTTATGCTGTGGAAGATGAGGTAACTAATTCAAATGCTCAGGAAACCTATTCTACATCACCATGAGGTTTCTCTGCCTTTGTTGTTTTGTTTTGTTTTGTTTTTGTTTTGTTTCTTCTTTCATTTTATTTTATTTATTTATTTTTATTATTGTTCAAATACAGTTGTCTCCATTTCCCCCCCTCCAGTCCCCCTCAACCCCAGCCATCCCTATCAACTGGCCCTTTGCATGGGCCATTTCCTTCACCAAGAATGCCTTCCCCTGGGACTCGGTGAACTTGTGCTTCAAGATACAACTCAAATGTGCTTATGAAGCCTTCTCAGACTTACTCAACCAAAGATGTGCACACCCTCTGTTGTTCTCTATCTCTCTCATATCACTGAATGCACTCTACTACAGCAATAACATCACTAGTCTGTCTCCTCTACTGGGCTGCAGGGCTCCTGGGGGTTCTGACAGAACGCCTGGCACGTGGGAGCACTCAGCACCTACTTACTGAAAGGGTTACTTGAATATCAATAGCGGGAGGCAGATTTAAGATGCAGCGCCATCTTGGAAGACAAATAATGGTCTATATTTTCTTATCAGGTGCTTAAGGACTGGTTCAGCCATGTCTTGTGACAGTATTTTTTATCTGCTTTTCCTAAGGCTTCTGTGTTGTCTTTATACCTTCCACATACTTTTCAGTTTCTTAACAAGGTGTCCTTAGATAAGCCTCATCCAATTAGCATTATTTTGTGGCTGGCTGTGACAGGGTAACTGAAAAAATCAGTGAAAACAAGGGCTGAATGGTTCGAGTTCTCATGACTGAGTGGGCTCCTAGGTGTCTTTTACACAGAATAATTTATGGAAACATCCTTTAAATACAGACATTTCCATCTGTTTCGCCTTCACTCTTGAGGGGAAATAAAATAGGAAGATATTCAGCCTGCTTGAAACCTAATATTTTTAACCTCTTCTTCTCAGTATTTGGAACTCTTGATCCACAGCTGGAATAATATCGCAGGTGTGGGAAATGATCAACAGCAATCAATGTACTGTTTGTCAGCTCGGTGCCAGGTACTGTGCTAGGGGGTTCAAAGGTTCAATGGTCTTAGTCTGGTGGAAAAGAAGATGCAAAAGGCATTTTAAAAATAAATGCTGAATAGGGATACAATCACCACCTGGGTGGGGAAGGATATGGGGGACAGTTGAAGTGACATTCACACTCAACTGTAAGGGAAGGTGGAAGAAGAAAGACTAGGCAGATGATCACAGAAAAAGAAAGGGCAGAGAGAAGAAAGAGACTCTAAGTGCCACATCACATCTGGAACAGTGACACCAGAGGAGGTGGGGGCAGGTGAGGTGTGAAAGGCAGGTGAGAGCCACGTGGGAGGGGTCTTGAGTGTCATACTCCAGAGGGTGACTTTACTAATAATGGGGATCATCTAAAGATTGAGAGAAAGGGGTGATGTATGTCAACCCGCATCTTGTAAGGATATTTTTAGAAGATATTGGGAAGAGGGGACCATTTAAGGGATCATTAAGAATCTTTTGATCTGGTCAAGATGGAGGTATAAGTAGACATGCTTCACCTCCTCATGCAACCATAGAAGGAATTACAACCAGATCACAAAACTAAGAACACCCAGAACCATCAGAAAATAGAACCATGTGGAAGTCCAGTGACCAAGGACTTAGAGAAGCCACATGCATCCAGACAGGCAGGGGGGCAGAGTCGCTGAGCTGGAAGGACAGGCAGTGCGGCTGCACTGCGGTGGCAGTGAAATGGTGGGTGGTCCCACATGCGCATGTGGTGGTCTGCTGATGAGTTCATATCACTTCGATTGATATTCTTCATCTTGCAATATCAGAGAATCTCAACGATTGTTTGTCTGGCTTTATATTTGTTTTCTCATCCCAGCACCAAGATCGTTTGAACCAAGTAGACTTGATCCATCCATCTGGAAACTTAGTAATGAAATACAAACATCTCTCCATACATCACCCCACATCCCTGCCACTTTCACCCAGTCACTAGATATGTCTACCGGTGCATCAGGACATTTTAACATGTGTGTTAGCTTTTCTATGTTCTTGAAATAACATGCCATGTACAGAATTCAATCCAAGAGTTCTAGAGAAAAAGGACCCCAAAGACCATATTAAACATGGAATCATAAACCTGAACTTTTAATATCTGACCTGCTCTCTTTGTGCTCAGTTATTTCCCAACATTTCTGTAACTATACTGGGAAAGCTGACTGCACAGTAACTCTTACTTAACCAGTTGGTTCTTTACTGCCTCTCATCTTTCTCTCCTTGGGTAAGAGAGCCCTTTAATAAAAGTGATCATCTCAGAGGAAACCTAAATCCCACTGCCTCCCTCCAGTCCTGCACTTGATGCTGTGTGTTTAACAACACCTTGGGGATTGCACTGAAATCCTGGAAAATCTTTAAGCAGCAACACACTGGCAACAGGAAGCTCTCTGTCCCCGAGATCTCAGAGACAGGAGGAGCAGAAGTGCTGGCTGTCTGAGAACGGGCAGTCCCGAGGATGAGAGGCTACTCACAGAGCGGAGCGGAGACGACCCGCAGGCTGTCCCTCCACACTTGACAGATGGACCGGGCACCAAGCGTCCTCCAAGGTCCGGGATTTCTGGAATGAAACATACATACAGACATAGTCTTAGGAAGATACAGGTGGTCGGCACAGCCATCTATTTTCATCCCTGCCCACAATCAAGGTCTGATTTATACCCTCCCAAGGAAGGAATTTTGGCAATTTTTAAAGATCCTGTCTTTTAAGGAGATTCAGCAGTACACACACATACATACACATGTACCATCACTCTGTCGGTATTTAATAAACTTCACTGCGGGCTTCTTCCTTGCCTCTAGCCAATTTTATTTCCTGATTAAAGCTAAACCCCACTACAGTTTTTCTCCCCCTCACCGTAGAAGGAAACAGTTGGTCATTCAAAAAAAAATTGTACATATTATATCTGTAAATAAAATATGTATAAATTTTTTTAAAAAGCAACGCCCACAAGCCACCCCAGAAAACATCGTTATAATCACCTCTCAGACTGAATGTCCCAAATTTCATCCTACAAATATTTGCCACATTGACTGTGCTCGAAACAGTGATGGACATGACATTATCATTATTTCATGTTCAATAACCAGGCTTTTAATAAAGCTTTTCAAAAACTCCAAAGTCTGGTTACAAGTGGGTCACTGACTATTGGCAACAATTCTTTGGTCTACAAAGCAAACATTAAAGAATAAATTAGGGGTGGAAATGGGAGGGAGGTGGGGAGGGCTGGGGCGGTGGGCTGGGATGGGAGTAAAAGATGCAAAACTGTACAAGAACAACAATTAAAATAAAATTTTAAAAATACTACCAATTAATAGTGAGAGTTGGATAGTCAAAAAAAAGAATAAATTAAAAGAAAAACCTTCTCTTAGAGATTATGCTTTTTCATAAAAAGGGTGGTGGGCAATGGCTGAAATGGCTGGCCAGGCCAAAGAGGAAAATGTTATGATGCAATGATATTAAACATTCATTTTCTACCCTCTTCCAAGCCAGAAATCCACTGGGCCATTGGTGTGTATTTATAGACTCTGCTCTGGCAAGAAAGTTCAAGGACATAAACAAGTGATAAGCCAAATAAACACTTTGCCTTCAAAAATCCATTTCACATTTTACCACCTGAAATACCAAGGCTTAAGTAAAAGCAGTTTTGATCTGGAAGAACAAAAGGAAAGATGTGCTGGGATGTGTGAGATGGATTCAGTCTGCTTAACTGCAGTGGGGCGGGCAAATTGCTCTGTCCCTCTGCAAAGCGAAAGCAGTACCTCACACCGCTAGTACTTTGAGGTGTTTTAGAAATTTCCTTGTTTCCCCCTCCATGTCAGAGTTTAAGGTTTCCTTCAAACTTCCCTTTTGAAGTTAGGTCTAGTCGGGTCTCTGACTTTTCTGTCAAATGCATGAAGGAACTCTTTGAGTACCAATATTTAGCTTACTTAGGGGTTTAATAAATAAGGAAAGTTGTCCCGTTGAAAAAAAAGTCATTGAAAATTCTATTTCTACATTAAAGAAGCTGATATAAAGATATTTGATATTGTAAAAATGTTTGCTTTGGTTTAGGGCAGTTCTTGATCTTCCCCCCCCCCAACTCTCTGTAAAGTCACAAGTATGGAAACACAGGCCAGCCTCAGTTTTAGGCACCTGGGGCTCACCCAAGATGTATTATCCTGTGTGATCTCACACTAGGACCTTGGTGGAATTTGGCTACTGTGTCAGCCTAAGGTAAATTGATTATATCTCTATTAGCTTTTTAATTTAAATGAGAAATTGGCTTTCAGACTAAATTGCCTCATCCTCATCATTGAGGTGATAGACTATAACTGCTCATCCATGATTAAGCATTTCACTGTTTCACCCCCCAACAACATACCCTGATTTCCACCGTCCAGTCTCCAAAAGTTTATAGAGCATCAACTCTATGTGTAGTTGATGAGGAACATAAAGATAAATAAGCTAAATATTTCTCCCTAAGTCAATTATACTTTAATACCAAATGCTAAAGAGACTGGATACCTTACTAGTTTATAAAAGTAAAGCAATGACTTGGATGCTGAAAACCAATTCAGTTTCCTCAAAAGGAACACCATTTTTCCTTTTTTTTTTTTTTTTTAATCCCAGTGTTTCAGATGACTGGGATAACAAATGTTTCCAGGTGTGGGCCTGTCACTCCCACGCATAAAGCTATTGTTAAATCCTAGGAATTCAGAAGCTATAAAAAGATACAAAAAGAAGTTAGATCACCAGCCAAGATGGAGGCATAAGTAGAAATGCTTCACTTCCTCACACAACCAAGAGAAGAATAACAACCAATTTTTAAAAAAAGAAAGAACAACCAGAACTGCAAGAAAATCATCTGCATGGAAGTCAAACAACCAAGGAGTTAAACATTCATCCAGACTGGTAAGATGGGCAAGAGGGGCAAGAGGGGCAGCCAGGGCAGAGAGGATGTGCAGCAAGGCAAAGCAGCAGACTGCACAGGTGATCACATGTTCATGTGCAGATATGTTGTGGGTAACAACAGGGAAGTGAAACAAACCAGGAAACCCAGAGTTTCAGTGCAGGAAACTAAAGACTCAAAACCCCTGGCTATAAAAAATAGGTGGGGGTTGCAGCAGGAGAAACTCCCAGCCTCAAAGGAGAGCTAGTTGGAGAGGCCCACAGGGTCCTAAAATGTACACAAATCCACCCACCCACAAATCAGCACGTGAAAGGGTACAATCCATTTGTGGGGAGCAAGGTAAGTGACAGAAAGTAGGAGGAGAGAGGATCAAGCCACATTGTTCCCTCCCTGACCTCTCCCCCACAGACACCACTACAATGCAGCAAAGAGGGTTGTCCTGCCCTGACAAATACCTAAGGCTCTACCCCTTACCACATAACAGGTGCATCAAGACAAAGAAATATGGTCTGAATGAAAGAACAGATCAAAACTCTAGAAAAAGAACTAAGCAATGAGGAGATAGACAACCTATCTGTTGCAGAGTTCAAAACACTGGTAATCAGGATGCTCAATGAATTAATTGAGTGCAGTCACAAAATGAAGAAAGAAATGAAGGCTACACAAAGTGAAATAAAGGAAAATATATAGGGAACCAACAGTGAAGGGAAGGAAACCGGGATTCAAATCACCTATTTGGAACAAAAGGAAGAAATAAACATCCAACCAGAACAGAATGAAGAAACAAGAATTCAAAAAAATGAGGAAAGACTTAGGAAATTCTGGGACAACTTTAAGCATTGTAACATCCGAATCACAGGAGTGCCTATGAAGGAGAAGAGGAAGAGTAAGAAATTGAAAACTTATTTGAACAAATATTGAAGGAGAACTCCCCCAATCTAGAGAAGGAAATAGATTTCCAGGAAGTCCAGAGGGTCCCAAAGAAATTGGACCCAAGGAGGAACACACCACGACACATCATGATTAAGTTATCCAAGATTAAAGATAAGGAGAGAATCTTAAAAGCAGCAAGAGAAAAGGAGATAGGTACCTACAAAGGAGTACCCATAAGGCTATCAGCTGATTTCTCAAAAGCAACCTTGCAGGCAAGAAGGGGCTAGAAAGAAGTATTTCAAGTCATGAAAGTCAAGGACCTACATCCAAGATTACTCTATACAGCAAAGCTTTTATTTAGAATGGAAGGGCAGATAAAGTGCTTCCCAGATAAGGTCAAGTTAAAGGAGTTCATTATCACCAAGCCCTTATTATATGAAATGTTCAAAGGACTTATCTAAGAAATAGAAGATTAAAAACTATGAAGAGTAAAATGACAACAAATTCACAGTTATCAACAACTGAACCTAAAAAACAAAAATTAAAACTAAGCAAACTACTAGAACAGGAATGGAATCACAGAAATGGAGATCATGTGCAGGGTTGTAAGTGGGGAGGGGAGGGAGAATGGGGGAAAGGTACATGGAATAAGAAGCATAATTGGTACATTCAAAATAGACAGGAGAAAGTTAAGGATAGTATAGGAAATGGAGAAGCCAAAGAACCTATATGTGCAAACCATGGACATGGACTAAGGGGGTGGAGAATGGTAGAGGGTGGGAGGGCAGTGCAGGAAGGAGGGGAAGAAAGGAGAGAAAAACATTGGGACAACTGTAATAGCATAATCAAGAAAATATACTATTTTAAAAAGTTTTTAAAAAAGAAAGCTTTTAAGTTTTCTGACTGACTCCAGCGTTTTCAGCTCACTGTGGCTCAAACACAGTGAGTTTTATTTTCCTCAACCATCGAGGTTCCTGCTCTATCACAGCCAAGGACTGCTATGCCAGGTCTTGTAATTTTTAATACCAAATGTAATTTTCAGAACCAAACATAGAACTCTCTGGAGAATATTGAGACCTAGACAGCTCTGATACTTGGTTTTCTTCAAAAATCTGTTTTTGTAACATTATCAACACTCTTCCCATTTCTTTGATAAGCACTGAAAACACATACCAGTATTCTTTCCTAACACCTGTTTTTCAGATGGGAAAAGCAAAGCACAGCACACTTAAGTGGAATGAATGAAAACTTACCTTGCCACTACTATCACCACTGCCTACTGCTATTTAGAGATGAAAAGCAATTGTACTTGAATGTTTCTTTAGAAGACTGTTAGAACTGGCTGCTAATTATTGCCAGAACGGGTGGCTACAAAGTATCTATTCTGACCCTATATTGTTACTGTAATTAGCAGCAGTGGCCCAGCTCTTAAGTGATTCATGAATATTAAATTCAAGCAACGAGTATTTTTTGTCATTTACCCTGGCATATATTACACCATCGTTTACCTTGGGGGTTATGAGATATCAGGACACAGGATTGCTAAAGTTGAGCAGGCTACAAAGATTTTTTCAAAGGTAAAGTCAGCATCTAGTTAAATCTATTTCAGCATTTTCCCAGGCTAGCTTCATTAGCTGGTGTAAAACTCTGAGCCCTTGATTATATAGATTTGTTTTGACATTAGAATAGATTCAAAACTATTTTCTGAGTTGAAATCTGGACCTAGCAATAGATAATCTCCTGGTTCATCTTAAAGGAGAGACAGAGTCTTTCTCTCCAGGAGCCTTTCCTTACTCAACTCCCACAACTCTTGCTTGATGTCCATTAAGATAGACCTAACTACGTATGTGGCTGTACTGCGGGTGATTTTCAGAGAGTGCCTCCTATGAAAACTCTCAGCTAAAGGAATGCCTTGGATACATTTCCTGGAGGAGAGAGTCAATGCATTCCTCCAGGACCTCAAAGTTCTACACCTGGGTTAAGCCAGGTCCCAGAGAGCTGGGTGCTTGAATGCCATTGTTCCAGCTTACTGTGGCAAAATCTTTTTACTGAAATTCCACTTTGGCAGGATGCCACTGGGCTAATTTTAGGAATAAATATGGATATCTCTCAAAGTAAAGACCTGAGAAACATAATAAAATCTCATGGTCTTGGTGACTGATTGGATGTGGCCTGTGAAGAGGAAGAGCAAAGAAAACCATATTTCTGACATGAATTATTGGGTGGATGGTGGTGCATTCGACATTAATGGATTGAGGCACAGATGAGGACACTCAGAGTTTGGCGTGCATGTGAAATATCTAAGTACTTGTGTCCAGTGTACATTTGAATAAAAAAGATCAAAAGTCAGAAAAGAGGGCAGTACTAGAGCAATGGGCCAGCAGGAGAAAATCTGGGCCACATCAATTGTTAAGAGACCAACGTAGGAAAAGGAACCAAAGAGGCTCATAGATACAGAGAACAGACTGATGGTTGCCAGTGGGGAGGGGGATGGAGACTGGGTGAAAAAGGTGAAGGGATTAGAAGTACAGATTAGTAGTTACAAAATAGTCACAGGAATGAAGAGTACAGCATAGGGAATTTAGTCAATCATATTGTAATAACTATGTGTGGTGCCAATTGGGAATATCCAGGGGGACACTTTGTAAAGTATATGATTGTCTAACCACTATGCTGTACATCTGAAAATATACAAAATAATATTGAATGTCAACTGTAATTGAAAAAAAATTTAAAGAAAATTTAATGACATGAATAGCATCATTATTCCTAAATAAGAAATCATTTGACACCAAATAGCATGAAATTGATCAAATGACCATTAATCCTGGAAATGAGAGAGCCCAGCAATATCACCAAGTTTAGGAGTAAACAAAAATTCATGCATGACAGTCTAGTTCCCACCAAATGTAGATATTTTTATTAACTTCTACGTTCATGGGTACATTTCAATGAAGAGTCTAGCTTGTTTGAATAAAAGAAAATGATGGCTTCAAAGTGGATACCTGCTATTCAAGGAAAAATATCTGAACAAATATATAACAAATTATTAACAGTAACTACCTCTTAGGTACATGGGATAACAGAGACTTCCATTTTCTTGTACATTGCTGTGGTTTGGAAGTTTTCTAATGATCAAGCATTTTTAAGCAGAAAAAAAGGTTAAAAGAAAACAAAGTGTACACCCATATACCTTTCTAATAAACTTTTATCCTTTCTCTCCCGTCTTTTTCAATCCTCACCACCAGTTTAAGGCAAGCTGCTTTCATTTTACCTGCCTCTGTCTGTTGGACCAGTTAAGGCCAAAGAACTCAGGTTTAAGGTGAAAACGGATCTGCAGTGTAGGAAACTAGAACACAGCCCATCCTGTGGTGGGCCCGGCTCTCCACAGGGGCTCACCCAACAGAAGTGGAAAGCAGGCTCCTGGCGAATCCACTATCTGTCACCTGCAGGCAGCCCTGGCCCTCAGAGCCCTCTAGCCAAGAAGAAATGAAGTCTTTTGTCCATTTCCACAGACCCTTCCTCTCCTCCTGAGACTCTCCTGAGGTCATTCCTTCACGCTGTGCTCTAAACTTGCAGCTCTACAGAAACGGTATCTGGGACTAAAAGGTCAGCCCACCCAAATCAAGAGGGCATCTGCCCCTTGCCCTGCAAGGGCTGTTAGTTTCACATTTGCAGATAGAAACTTACCCCCTGTTGCTTATACTGATGAACCTAATGGTTTCCTGGCATGCCAAGGTTCATAGCCATCTGCTCTGCTGGCAGCATGCCCACATCGATGGTGGTGCGACATGTTCAGATGGGGGTGGGGCGTGGATAGCAACCAAAGAGAGGTTTTGAAAATAGGCCTGGTGCATACAGTCAATGATGCCTGATTTGCAGGAAGACATCCGAGTAGCTAGCAAAGGCAAACAAAGACCACATGACACGCTGCACCACAAGGCAGCCTGTCTACCAACAATCATTGGCAAAGCATCCTCAAGGCTGCTTTTTATTCTGCACCCCTTTTTCTCATCAGTCATGAGATGTCTCATTATGAGCTTAGAGGAGTTAATGCCTGGTGGGTTGGACTTCTTCTGGGTGACCAAACACGGAATAGAGGATAGAGCACCATTTGGGGGAACTTTCCCTGAGATATGTGGATGCAGCTTTTATTAAGTTGCCACCAGCACTGGATCCTGGCCTCCAGTGCAACTCCACATCTGGAAAATGAGCCTTTCTTCAGGTCTCTTAGAAATGGCTGTGTCTTAGATATATATTGCATGGGACATATAGATATAGAAACTTTAGAAACACTAATGCATGTTTACATGAAATTCTAATTAACTGGTGCTATTTCCTAAGTCTGGTATCCCTACTCTTACACCTAGCTAGAATAAAAGAGGGCAACATAGCAAACTTAAGGAGATTTGGAGCAAGCCTAGAAGAGTTGACAAACTTAAGTCTTAGAATCACAGTGGCTTGGAGAACTCCCCTTTCATCTGAAAATACTCCTTACCTATTCCTCAAGCGCCTTTGATTATTGGAGGATTTCAACAGTTGAGTCTTTTTAAATGCCAGAAGCATCTCTCAGTTTTATTGTCCATCATCATCTCTGCACACATAAGCATGTGCACATGGGTGTGAACACTCACACACTCTCAGCCAACCTTGTCCCTATTGGTCCTTGCCATGCCATACCCAGCTCAGAAGCCACAGTAACCTGGATGGTCTTCTTCATCAGTATCTGTCTCTGTCAGACAAGAAAAGCAAGAGAAAAGAGCATTGACTACCAGAGCCAGTCCAACCAATTTTGAATCTCAGATTTGCTACTTAATAATTGCAAGTCTTTCTCCATCATTTGTTAAATGACAAGCTCTGAGATTGTTTCTTTACAAAGCATGAATCATAATCTTGAGCATGAATCATAATCTTGTTCCATAGGGTTATGGTGAAAATTAAATATGATAATGTACTAAAGTGAATTACCTGACACATAGCAGTGAATTTAAAACAATAGTTATTACTATTACTGTCATTATTATTGTTGTAGTCAGTATATTTTTTAAAATATATTTTATTGATTATGCTATTACAGTTCTCCCATTCCCCCTTCACTCCTCTCTACCCTGCACACCCCTTCCCACCCACATTCCCCCCTTAGTTCATGTCCATGTGTCATCAGTTCTTTAGCTTCTACTCTTCCCACACTACTCTTGCCCTCTCCCTGTCTATTTTCTACCCACCATCTATGCTACTTATTCTCTGTATCTCTCTCCTCCCTCCCACTCCCCTGTTGCTAAGCCTCCATGTGATATCCATTTCTGTGGTTCTGTTCCTGTTCTAGCTGTTTGCTTATTTGCTTTTGCTTTTGTTTTAGGTGTGGTTGTTAATATCTGTGAGTTTGCTATCTTTTTACAATACATATTTTTTATCTTCTTTTTCTTAGATAAGTCCCTTTAACATTTCATATAATAAGGACTTAGTGATGATAAACTCCTTTAACTTGACCTTATCTGAGAAGTGCTTTATCTGCCCTTCCATTCTAAATGAAAGCTTTGCTGGATAGAGCAATCTTGGATGTAGGTCCTTGCCTTTCATGACTTGGAATACTTCTTTCCAGCCCCTTCTTGCCTGGAAGGTCTCTTTTGAGAAATCAGTTGACAGTCTGATGGGAACTCCTTTGTAGGTGACAGTCCCCTTCTCTCATGCTGCTTCTAGAATTCTCTCCTTCATTTTAATCTTGGGTAATGTAATTATAATGTGCCTTGGTGTGTTCCTCCTTGGGTCCAACTTCTTTGGGACTCTCTGAGCTTCCTGGACTTCCTGGAAGTCTATTTCCTTTGCCAGATTGGGGAAGTTCTCCTTTATTATTTGTTCAAATAAGTTTTCCACTTGTTGCTCTTCCTCTTCTCCTTCTGGTACCCCTATAATTCAGATGTTGGAATGTTTAAAGATGTCCTGGAGGCTCCTAGGCCTCTCCTCATTTTTTTTTTTTTTGAATTTTTGTTTCTTCATTCTTTTCTGATTGTATGTTTCTTTCTTTCATCTGGTCCACACCATTGATTTGAGTCCCAGTTTCCTTCCCATCACTATTGGTTCCCTGCACATTTTCCTTCATTTCACTTAGTGTAGCCTTTATTTTTTCCAACTAATTTGCGACCAAATTCAACTAATTCTGTGAGCATCCTGATTACCAGTGTTTTGAACTGTGCATCTGATATGTTGGCTATCTCTTCATTGCTTAGTTGTATTTTTTCTGGAGATTTGATCTGTTCTTTCACTTGGGCCATTTTTTTTTTGTCTTGACACACCTGTTACATAGTGAGGGGAAGAGCCTTAAGTGTTCAACAGGGCAGGGTAACTCAGTCACTGGGTTGTGATACTGTATGGACCTGTGGGGCAGGGGTCAGAGAGGGAACAATGGCGCTTGCTCCTAGCTCTCTGCCACATTTCAGTCACTTCTGCCACTTCTCCCAAGGAAACTGGGCCCTTCTGGTTCTGATTCCTATGTGACTGGGCTTGTGTACATCCTGGGACCCTGTAGGTCCCTCCAACAAACTCTCCTGTGAGGCTGGGAGTCTCTCCCAGCACACCAACACCCACAGGTGTTTTCAATTGATGTCCTGAGGCTTTATTCCCCCACACTGGAACCCTAGGCCATGTGGTCTATCTCGCTCCCCAGTTTCACCTGGTTTATCTGCTCATGAATGTAGGACACCTAGTCCACCAGCCACCTTGTGCACCACACCCCTCCACAATCTGCAGCCTCGCTGGGTCTGACAGCCACCACTTTTTTTTGCCTCTCAATCTCCCCCCGCCCCCAGCAACCCCAGCTGCTGGACTCTGCCCCTCCTACCGATCTGGGTGAATGTATCTACTTTAACTCCTTGGTTGTTGGATTTCCATACAGTTCAATTTTCTGTCAGTATTGGTTGTTTTTTGTTTCTAAACTGTTGCTGTCCCTATTTTGGTTGTGTGAGGAGGCACAGTGTGTCTACCTACACCTCCATCTTGGCCAGAAGTCCTCTGTAGTCATTATATTATTCAAGGCTCATCTCACAAGCATCTGAGCTTGTAATGCTGATTAACTGCCTAGGATTGAATCCAAATTCTATCTATCTATCTATCTATCTATCTATCTATCTTTCTCCCCATCTCCTTCTCTCTCATAAGGTATGTGACCCTAGGCAAGCTGATACATCTGTGCCTTAGTTTACTCACATATAAAATGGGCATGCTTCCCATGCTTGGAAAAATGTAAGTGCCATGTAAGCAATGGCCATTATTATTGTCTTCCATGAAACATTCCCAGCCCACCCCAGACCAGATAGAATAATTTCTCTCCGAATTTCTTTAGCACGTGTAACCAGTCCCACATTCATTTGGTTCTTAGGATGTATTTTGTCTTCTCAACTGTGCTCCTAGTTGGAGGCCCCTCTGTGTTTGTTGACGGTGACAGGAAGACGAAGCACAAATGGAAAGCACTGACCTGAGCAAGCACATACATGAGTACTCCAGACTGTGAGCTTATGTGGACAGACAGACAGCAGATGCCCTTTATTTACCACATCTACCATGTGCCAGACACTGTGTTGGGTACCATACACCTTTTCTTTCATTTAGTATCATATCAACCTTATGAATTAAGTCATTGTTTTTGGTTTTCACAGCCAAGGAAACTCAAGCTTAGAGAGTTGTGTTAACTCACCTTGGACAAATTACTTAAATTGACTGAACCTTAGCCTCCTTAGCTGTGAAACAGGGTGATACTAGTAACTCTTCAAATCATAGTGAGGATTAAATGAGGTAGTTCACATGAAGGGCCCAGCCCAGTACTGGTACATGCTCACCACATACTCAGCAAGTAGCAGGTGTTCCCTGAGAGCAGGGTTTACAGCACAGCTGGGGGTGAAACATCAGTTAGTCTGCCTCCAGAGTGTGTACTCTTAACCCCTGCCCTGTGGTGCCAACTGAACATAGACCTAAAAATCACATAAAGAAACCCACAGCCTTTAACTCCAGGACTGATTCCCTGGCATTTCTGAGAGGAAGCTTCATTCTTAAACTACTTCATCTGCAGCACATTTCTCTCAAAGGAGTTTGTGCCCACACACTGGGAGGTGTTCTGTCTGAGACAAGGCCCCATTCTCCTGAGGTAAGGACCGCACTCAGGACCACGGGGAACAAGAACAGACTCACAACACCAAGGTCTCCTTCCCCACAGGTGTGGGCTCGGCTCTAGAGGAGGTCTTGCCAAATCCTGGACCAGCTTCCGCGGCAACGCTCATCTCCAACATAGACCAGCATCCCTCCATGTGAAGTGACATTACCTGTCTCTCTCCCAGGAGACAGCCTGGACTCTGGCTCAGAGCTCCCCTTCCTGTGCTCCATGGCCATTTACCAACTCTTCTTTAAACTTTTTTTTGTAACTTGTGAAAATACATTAGAAATAGTGACTCACACAGCAACAGCAAAGATGAAAATGAAGTAACATCCATGCAAATGCCAGGTTCATATTAGGTATTCAATATTTTATTTATAAACATGTTCATTAATATGTTAAATAAGAAGGCACAGGTCTAACCACTTTACAAGCATAAACCATTTGATCATCATAGTAACTCAATTGAGGTAGGGATTCATTTTATCTGCATTTGCAGATAAAGATACTGGGGTGTGGAGAGTCCAAATAACCTTCCCAGGGTGACACAGCTAGTAAGCGCCAGAGCTGAGATTAGAATTTAGGCAGATATCATGCTTTTAACCACTACTCTAAGCATTAGGCCTTCTTTCTTCCATGCATTTCTCACTTTTCTCTTCTATCCCTATGCTAACTGTGTTGTCCCCATAGTCTTTCCCAATGGTGATAAGTTGGGAGCCCAAGTCACTGCCTCCCAGGGTGATAACAAGGGAAGCTACAGAGAGAGAACTGATGTCAAAGTCTTCAACAAAGCCCTTTGAGACGTAGCCCCTACCTAACTTTTCAGTCTCCATAATTTCACAAAACCCCTTTGATCCAAACTGTGACTGCTTATAATTCCCAAACCTGCAGTCCTGTCTTCTGCTTCCATTACATCACACATGCTGTTCCCTCTGTCTGAAACTCTGTTCCTCCCATCTTCATTCTCTCCTCTTCTAACTCCTGCCAGTTCCTTCATGCATCACTTTACCGGGCAAATCTTCCCTGATCTTTAGGAGTTTAGATGCCCATTCGCCAAGACCCCCTAACACTCAGGGAGTATCTCCCATCAAAGCATTTGTCACACTGGACCACAGTAATTAATTGACTCTTTTGTTGCCTGTATTTGATTGTGAGCTTTTTGAAGGCAGAGGTTGTATTTTATTTACCCCTGTATCTCCAGTACACTGTACCTGTCACAGAGCAGGCATTCAGTATGTGTTTATTCTGTGAATGAACAAAGGTTTGGGTGATTGAATTTCTCTTTCTGCCCTCCAACTTCTGTACCTCTCAGTTTGTCCACAGATATATATTACCTGGAAAGAGAGGCAGAGAAAGCAGGAGGACATTCAAAAATAAACCTCAGACACTTGAAAAGGAAATGGTGAGGACAGTCTATGGAACACTTTGTTCTACCAATTGCTCACATACACACTCTCTTGAGATTACCAAAAACATTCATTAAACCCATGTAAGTCTAAGCAGAAATTTAGCATTTGATCAGTTGTGTACATTCTAAGAATTATTAGTCAACAACTCTAATTGGTTATATTATTTCCATTTGATCTTTTTAAAAGGAGAGACAATGTTCTCTACTAGAAGATTGCATTCTAATTCTGAAAAAATATGTAAATATTAATGTCAAATATGTTCTGCGTAATAAATAAAACAAGGTTAGCCCTGCAGCAATTGGAAGCACTGTTTAAGTTATCCTTTTTTCTTTGCAAAAAATAAATGACAGTTAATAAAACCTCATTAAACACACAAAATGGAGTAAAAGTGATCAAACTCTCCCAAATTGATCCCCCTAAAGCAAATAAAAAAATCTGGTGGATTCTAGTAATCATTGTTTGAATTCAGGCACAAAAATTAAAGAACACAAAAATTTAGAAATTTTGCTTGTATGCCTTATGCAGTAGCATTTCTGCTTTCAGATTTTCTCTGGCTTTTCTGAGAAAAGTTTATTCTTAAATTAGAATGTCCAATAGTTACAACATTTTTATTTTTAATTATATTTTATTCATTATGCTATTACAGTTGTCCTGACTTTGATCCCTTTGCCCTCCTCCACCCAGCACCCCACCTCAGGCCATCCCCACACCATTGTTCACATCCATGGGTCATAAATATAAATTCTTTAGCTACTCCATTTCCCATACTGTACTTTACATCCCTATGGCCACTCTGTAACTACCTGTTTTGTACTTCTTAATACCCCGACCTCTTCACCCAGTCCTCCACGCCCCCTCCCATCTGACAACCATCAAAATGCTCTACATGCCCATGATTCTGTCTCCATTCTTCATGTTTGCTTAGTTTGTTATTTAGATTCAATTGTTGATAGATATGTATTTATTTCCATTTTATTGTTCATAGTTTTTATCTTTTTTGTAAATAAGTCCCTTTAACATTTCCTATAATAATGTTTTGGTGATGATGAACTCCTTTAGTTTATTCTTGTCTGGGAAACACTTTACACACCCTCTAATTCTAAATGATATCTTTGCTGGGTAGAACAATCTTGGCTGTTGGTCCCTGATTTCAATGACTTTGAATATTTCTTCCTAATCCTTTCTAGCCTGCAAAGTTTCTTTTGCAAAATCAGATGACAGTCTAATGGGAACTCCCCCTGTAGGTAACTAACTGGTTGTCTCTTACTGCTTTTAAGATTTTCTCTTGAGGCAGATAAAGTGCTTCTCAGATAAGGTCAAGTTAAAGGAGTTCATCATCACCAAGCTCTTATTATATGAAATGTTAAAGGGATTTATCTAAGAAAAAGAAAATACAAAATACGACAGTAAAATGACAACAAACTCACAATTATTAACAACCACACCTAAAGCAAAAACAAAAGCAAACTAAGCAAACATCTGGAACTGGAATAGAACCACAGAAATGGAGATCACATGGAAGGTTATCAACAGGGGAGTGGGAGGAAGACAGGGGGGAAGGTACAGAGAATAAGTGGTATAGATTGTAGGTAGAAAATAGACACAGGGAGGGTAAGAATAGTATAGGAAATGTAGAAGCCAAAGAACTTATATGTACGACCTATGGACATGAACTAAAGTGGGGGAACGTGGGCAGAAGGGGGTGCGCAGGGCAGAGGCAAGTGAAGGGGGGAAATGAGACAACTGTAATAGCATAATCAATAAAATATATTTTTAAAAAAATTTTCTCTTCATCTTTAACCTTTGGCATTTTAATTGCAATGTGTCTTAGAGGGGGTCTCTTTGCATGGATCTTGTTTGGGACTCTCTGTGATTCCTGAACTCACATGTCTATGTCCCTCACCAAATTAGGGAAGTTTTCTTTCATTATTTTTTCAAACAGATTTCCAATTTCTTGCTCTTTCTCTTCTCCTTCTATGAAGGAGAAGGCACCCCTATGAAGCGAATGTTGGAATGCTTGAAGTTGTCCCAGGAGCTGTTTATACTATCCTCATTTTTTAAATTCTTTTTTTTTCCTTCTTATTCCAATTGGTTGTTTTTTCTTCCTTATGTACCAAATCATTGATTTGATTCTCAGCTTTATTCATACTACTGTTGTTTCCCTGTAAATTGTTCTTTTTTTCAGTTAGTATATCCTTCATTTTTCACTGGACCTTTTTTATGCTGCTGAAGTTTTCATTGAGTTCCTTGAACATCCTTATAACCAGTACTTTGAACATGGCATTTGATAGATTGCTTACCTCCTTTTCATTTAGTTCTTTTTCTTCAGTTTTGATCTATGCTTTCATGCAGGCCCTGTTTCTTTGTTCCCTTATTTTGGCAGCCTCCCTGTGTTTCAGTGTATTAGATAGAGCTGCTGTGACTCCCTGTCTTGGTAGCATGGCCTAATGTAGTAGGTGTCCTATTGGGTCCAGTGGCACAGCCTCCCCATATCATCCAAGCTGGGTACTTGAGTTGCACCCACTGTGTGGGCTGAGTGCACCCTCTTCTTGTAGTTGAGCCTTGGTTGCTATTGGAAGATCAATGGAGGGATATACCCAGGCCAGTCAGCTGCAAGGACTGGCTGTGACCACTGACCACCAACCTCCAACCTCCTTTGAGGATCAGCTGTGCCGGGGCAGGATGGTGGTGCTCCAAAGTGATCTGTAGCTGTCCACTGGTTGTGCTGGCCCTGGGGTTTCCTGAGTGGTGCCAGCCAAGATCAGCCTCCACCTGTGTTTTGCCTGGGGCCACCCTGATTGAGCTATAAAGCAATCTGAGATGGCTGCTACTTGTGCTGTGCTTGGAGATTCCCAGGTGAAGCCAAGCTGTGAATCTAGGCTGGCTATTGCTAGTGCCATGCCTGGGGCCAGTCAACAAGAGGTATGGTCTGGGGGCTCACTGAGGCTTATTTGATAGGATTTAGGAAGTTGTGGAATATCAGTGAAGACTAGCCATTCATATGAAAAAGTCACAGTTAACAGCCTGTGTGGGCGTAAGTTGAGTGGGTCGGAGTCTCAGGTTATCTCCAGGGCTGGGCAAACAGCATTAGCCAGGTTGATGGAGTTTCACATATGGCACCCAACTGCCAGCTCTGTAGCTCTGTTGGGGGAGGGTTCAGAAAAGGAACAATGACCTCTGCCCACCTTTCTGTCTGGGAGAAAACTTTTCCCCATCTCCCACTTTGTTGCCAGACACTTTAGTTCCTTCCCGTATGCCACTAACTTTCAAGCTGTTATCCCAGTGCTAGAGCTCAGAGGGAGTGAGCCTGAATAAGTCTATGCATGGGTTCTTTAAGGGGAACTGCTTGCAACCCAGAAGTTTCTTCCACCAACTCAATCCCTGCTGATTTTTGCTACCAGAAGTTACGGTGACTTATCTTCCCGGCATAGGAACCCTGGGTTGGGGGGCCTGCATGGGGCTAGGACTCCTCACTCCTCCCGAATCTTTATCCACCACACGTGATTATGGGACCATCTTGTTCCGTGTCTCTGCCCCTCCTACCAGTCTGGATGGATGTGGTTTCTTTAATTCTATAGTTGTCAGACTTTCCTTCTTCTCAATTTCTGATGGTTCTGAGTGATGCTTGTCCTATATTTTAGCTGTAATTTTGCTGTAGTTGTGCAAGGAGGTAAGCTGTGTTTACCTATGCCACAATCTTGACCAGAAGTCTATATTCCAACAGTTATAATATTTTTAAAATTTACTTCTGCTTACATAGCCATCAGTGCCCAGTATAGGATCTTAAAGGAGAATTTTTTAAGCTACTTTTTGATAATTCATCCAAACATAAATTAGAACAGGAAGAGCAAGTGTGTTTTTCAATGTTGTAAGAACTCAAATATGATTATCACTGGAAAACATGTTAACACTAAAATAAACTTATATCAAGATTTCAAAATACAAATTCAATGACATGCCATACACATATGTGTACATGTGTCCGTGCTTGTATGCTTAGGGGTGTAAATGTCTGTTGGGACTGTTTGAACAGTTCATTTGAGCAATAAATCATCATACTTAAAGAAGACTATTTAGTGACTATTTAAGATAATGCCATTTCTTCCAACATTGGTATCCATAGCAATTCTCCTATTAACAAATGGTAGGTTGTAGTTTTGTAATTGGATGTCATATCCAATCTCCATTCAAAAGTGTATATCCCAGATGTCTCCACTATACATTCAGCTCCATGCTGGAGTAAAAGGAGAGTTTTTGTCCCAACACTGATGGAATAATGATGAGAACCAAGCAATGGCTTACTCTCTTGCTCCTGAAAATTGAGGATGAGGTTACTTTGGGGCTCCTAAACCTCACCCAGTGGAACAGGCTCTGGGCATATGTTCTGGGGTGTAGAAAGCATTGTTCCCCAAGTAACACATCTGTTACCTTCAAGGCCCAGCTTAAAGGAGGACCATCTTCCATAAGAGAGTCACCCCCCCACCCACCCCCTTAGCTGCTCTTGCTGTCATCCCCACACTCTTCTGCAGGGATCACTCTTAAAAAAAATTTTCAGGGGAAATAAGATGAGAGAGACAAGACCAACTGGAAATAGATGTGATTGGATAGGCTAAAACAAAATAGAGTCCTGATCAACCAGTAACTCCATTTGTGTTTTATTCAGTTACAATAATAAATAAGTTAATAATTTCTGTGCATCTACAAGGCCAGGCAATAGAAGCTCTGGGATAAGCGTGACTTCTACAAGCATCTTATAATACCTACCTAAAAACAATTCATATTTATTAGTGGAGTAAATCCCTAAAATTCCTTTCTAAAGGCTCATCAAACCAGACTGGGTCCCAGCCCAACAAATCGAATTAGAACTCCATGTAAGGCTGTGAGTTATTAAAGTGATCTGCATGGATATTCCCAGGTCACCAGGAAACCTTCTTGTTGGACATTTAGTCAAATGCTGCCCTCTAGTGAGAAAACTCTTTAAAAGGCTCCAGCGGTCCCTGGGAGGAGAAAACACTCCTGAGCTTCAAT
The DNA here is from genome assembly GCA_004027475.1 of Anoura caudifer. Classification (NCBI taxonomy): domain Eukaryota; kingdom Metazoa; phylum Chordata; class Mammalia; order Chiroptera; family Phyllostomidae; genus Anoura; species Anoura caudifer. The sequence continues at coordinate 17,369 of PVKU01011270.1, read as the reverse complement.
AAAAGAGACATGAATGAGATAATCTTCAACTATAGATTACAGTTATTTTAGATTAAAATATTATTTCATTTTACTTTGTTTCTAATGCCTAAATTTTCTTTCTAAAATCATGTTATAAATAGTATAATATCAGAATTACAGTGGTAGGGTAGCTTCACCAGTATGACTTTTAGATGTTTTAGGCTCCAACATTTGATCTAATAATAGTAACTGATATTAATGTTTGATATATTTATTTCTTTTAGCTAGTGATGCAGGTAAAGAATTTCTATGAAATTAAATGGGTGATAATATAGCTTCTCCCTCTGTCAGTAAAAAAATGCAGAAGTAGTAATGCCACAGGATGTTTGTGTTATAAGCATTTCTTTACTTCTAGGTATTCATTTTGCCATAAAATCAAGACTTACAGTGTTCCTTAAAAAAATAATGATAATGTTCTTAAGCAATACAGGAGTTGGCTATATCCTAGAATAGAAAGTTCAGCCAATGACTTCTAATTTAGAAAGGGTGTGGGGAGGAAAATCTTTACTTTAAAACTTCTTCACAGAATTTTAATACATTTATTCACTTAGCAGTGATAGGCATTTAGTATGTTTAATCATATGTTAAACTGTAAATCCTGACAGTGCAAATTTCCTCCTATGACACAATCTTCCTACTAGAGCATTCATTCATTCATTCATTCATTCATCTTTTGTGTCTTAACGAGCCCTTAATGCCTGCTACTCTGTGCCCACACACCTTCTAGTGATGTGCGATGGAATGATGGAAAGGATGGACCTATTGTTCTAACATACAGCTCCTACCGCCGAGCTGGAGGAGGCAGACATGTAATCAGGTCATTATGAAATGTTTTCACAAATGCTTAAGGTGGGGACGCACACAGGACTCTCTGAGAGCATGTAGGAGGGACACCTGATTCAATATTGGGGAGACAGGAATTCTCTGCTCCCCAAGAAAGTAAGGTTTGAGTTTTGACAATGTTCTATAGGCCCTCTGACGGTAGTGCTAACCAGATGGGCTAATGTCCTTCTGTAGAAGCAATTGCACCACGACTGTGATGCTGTGAGTTTCCTGCTTTTGCCCACATACCGTTCTCAATTGGATATGCAGTGGGGGTAGATCCGACCTCAGCACCAGTCACACACTGACATTTGTATCAAATCATTCCATGAATGTAAGAGAAATATTCCTATTTTAATAAAGTTGCATAGAAAATTTTGTTCTTCTTGCTTACATTTGAACACATCCAGAAAACTATCTCTCTCTTGTTCAAGAAAAATAAGAAAACTAAAATGAAATTATTTTGTAATTATATAGTCCTCATGTGCTCTGGTATAGCTGCTGGCACCTTATGGGATTTTTGGACAAGTCATACGTCTGTCTGTGCTGTTTTCCATTCAAATGCTCTGTAAGTCTGTGAGCAACACCATATACAAAAACGACTCTTCTCTTCAAAGTCTTGTACTCAACCATCGCTGAGGGTTGTTGGCTCCTCCAAGTTAACCATGGTCACCTTGCTATGTAGGAGAAAACTTCTGGCTTGAGAAAGATTTAATCTTATTCTTTCTCATCAAATGTTTTAGTCATTGAAAAAGGAAATAGAAGTTTTAGGGGAAAGTTTACTAAAACCCTGGTCCTGGATAAAAATGTCGGCAATACATCAAGAACACATCTCTGTGTGAATAATTAAGTTAGAGAAATTTGCTATGAAATTTTTAAAATTTTCTCTGAGCTTAAATACCCATGAGGAAAATTTTGTTGAGATTTTTAGTATTTGTCTATTAAAATACATTTCACAGACAATAATTTCTTAATTAGTGCCTTAAAACTAATTTGAAAGCAGAAAAATTAAAAAAGATAGATGTGTGTGAGACACATATATGAAGGAAGGAAGTTGGGGCATTCTCAGCCCACACTGTTGTAGGTGGGCTCACTTACAATTTTAAAGGGCCCCCTAGGCTTTGAAGAATGGAAAGCTGTATAAAGGGAGGCAAGACTTCACAAGGAGAGTTGGGAAACCTGGGTTCTCTCTGAGAATGTAACAAACTCTAGCCAAGTCAGTTAACTTCTCTGTGTTTGAATTTCCTCACTTGTCTTGTCTCACATGTGTCACTGGTTTACATAAGGATCCCATGAACTAATCTTTATGAATATACATTAAAAACAACCTAAATACCCACCAATAGGGGAAAAATAAACAAAATGTAGCATACTCAATAATGAAATACCACACAAAAAATAAAAAGAACAACCTGGAAATATATTAGATATATTCATATGTCAACATAGATAGATCTGAAAAAGATTATAATTTTGAGTAAAAACTACTTTTAGAGAAATAGGAAGGGAGAGAGAAAGAGAGAGACATCTGTAGCTCATCTCCTGTATGCACCCAGGCCAGGGATCTGACGCCCCAGGTCGGGCATCCAACCCGCAGCCGCTCAGTTGCGGGGCCACACTCCAACCGACTGAGCCACACTGGCCAGGGTCACATTACATGTACTTTTAAAAAGCACTCAAAATCGCACTGTATGTTGTCTATGGGTCACACACACACACACACACACACACACACACAATCTTTTTTTAAAATTGGACAGTGGTTGTCCCTCAAGAGAGAGGAAAAGAAATAAAACTCAAGGTTAGGAAGGACTTCAGTCAGTTACATAATTATTGTAAGAGACAGAAGCAAACATGACAAAGAGTTGACCATTAGTTCTGAGTGCTGGGAAAAATGCTGTGCGTGTACTGCTCTTATTCTATGGTATTCCCCTGTACCTTTTAGATTTCTTTTTTAAATTAAATATTTAAGCTAAAAAAATAAACAGCAAGAGTAAAGCACCTTGGTTAAAGGTTAAAATAGAACTGGTGCAATTACCCACAGATTTCTACAGTCTTTGTTTTATGATCTTCATGGGCAGATCAATAGATGAGTCATCTGACCATAAGGTCAACCTACACTTAATAGAGGATGCAGGCAAATACCTGCATGGATAGATCCTGGGGTGAAAGGGCAGACATGCATTCTCCTGAAAGAAAATGTTTGAGATACACAATATTAATCCCAGACAACCTGAAGCTTTCACTTGCTACAGTTAAAGATCCTGTTCCTGATCTCTGTCCTCAAATCTTCAGATAAGATCAGGACTTCATAATCAAAAAAAAAAAAAAAAAAAAAACACACAAGGGACAACTAAATTCCATCATGCTCTTCATGTTTATATCAGTTAGAGATGTTTTTCCCAGTACTTTGTGCAAACAATTAAGAAGTTGACTGGACTGCCTCATTTAAAACTCTGGATCCCTGACCTTAGAGAGTCAAAATAGAAAATACAGGGTTTCACTTTTTCAATAGAAGGAATTTAAAATATAAACAGATTATTTACATAAAATGAATTACAAAGAGCCATTAAATACCTTTTCAAATGCTTACTTCAACTCATAATGGGAGAAATGTGATTTTAAATTATGCTGAAGCCCAGACAGATGTGCCTTGGTTGTTTGAAGTGCCGACCCCACAGGCCACAGTAGGCTGCGGGTTCAATCCTGGGACAGGGTGCAGATCGATGTTTCTCTCTCAGATCAGTGCTTCTCTTTCCTCCCTTCCTCTCTCTCTAAAAGCAACTAAAAAATGTTCTCAGGTGAAGTAAGTAAATAAACAAACAAATAAAATTACACTGAAGCATCTTCCTTTTTTACTAATTAGATTGACAAAGATCCTTAGGTTTGCTAGACCACTTAACACATGGTCAGAGTGTGGGGAACGAGGCACTTTCATCCACTACTAGAGGGGGTATAAATCAGTACAAACTCTATGGATGATAATTTGGCACTATCCATTAAAATTACAAATGTACATTTCCTTTGACCAGCAATTACATTTCTAGGAATTTATCCTACAGATATTTTTTGGCATGTGTGTGATATGACATATGTACAAGGCTAGTCTTTTTTTTGCAGTGTTTTTAACTGCAAAATGGTGGAAATATCTTAATTTTTCACCTGTTGAAAACTAATTAATTTTGGTACAATCTTAACAGAATAGTGCTGTCCCCAAAAAGGAGGAAGCTCTTATGATTGATATGGAAAACCTTTAAGATCAATTATCAAGAGAAAGGAACCAAGATGAGAAACAGTGTGTGAAGAACACTACCATTTGTATAAGAGGGAAAAGACAACACAAGCATCGGATGTTTCTGAAAGAAGAGACAGGGTCATCTTAATACCGGTTACATCTGGGAAAAAGAACGGAAGTGGACGACAGCCCTGAACGGTAAATGTTTTACTATATACAGTACTTGTGCTACATTTTTCTTTAAAAAATAAGTTAAAAATGCAAGTGGCTACATAATTTCAGCTATCACATTGGAAAGATATCTAAATTTTAACAGATCCTTGTAGTAAATGTAAACAGACACACACAGGGAAAAAATTACATCCCAAGGAAAAGCTAAGAAAAACTTCCCCAGAGCGTGAACTCATTTTGTCAATTCTAGAAGATTATCTCACCTGAAGCTTCCACACAAAAATCAACTCAGATATTCTTCAGACAACACCCAATTCACAATTCTCAGCCAACCTCTGCTAAATGAAGCCTGAATTCAAATTTGTAACATAGCTTAAAAATCCAATAGGATCTTTTCCTAGCTGGTTTTAAATTTGATTGTGAAACTCAGCAGGTGTAATATAAAATACAAAAGCCACTTTCTCTTTTGACAAGGCAAAAATTCATCTTCTTTTCTCAAAAATACATCAATATCTGCAATGTAGAACCACCAGCTAAATCTAAACAAGGTGAGCCGCACTTTTCAAGTAGACGAAATCCAGCATATAAAAAGCATAAGCCATCTAACTGCTAGTCATGTAGCAGCAGGGATTGAAATTTTATCATAAGTAGCCCAGAGGGAAGTTGTTCACCTTAGCAGATAGTTACTGCTAATTTGCATCTGATTATTGGTTTATGTTTTATTTTAGCACATTAACAGAAAGACTATTAGGAGGTTAAGAATTTTATGAAAAGACGTCTTTGTCTCCTTGAACTGGAAACCTCAAATTGGGTATTTCTGATTTTTAGTAATATATTTAACTACATGTTTTTACAGAGGAATCAATTGCTTTGCAGATGTTCCACCCTGTTGTCGTTGCTGCTGTTATTTCCAGTTTCTTCAGAAGCATTGCACCTAGAAATATATCGTCCGGTACTGGGGATCCCAAATGTTTGAGCACAGCGTCCTGGTTCCACCTGCTGCAGAGGGTCTCCTAGCCGCCCTGTGGCGGGTCGTTCAGCCACTCCCACGCTCAGGGAAGGCGTTTGACAGCCTCTTGCTGGATCAGGGCAGCTGAGTTTCACTTCTGCTCTGAAGAGCAGTCAGTTCCCATTTCCCTTACAAGAAAATTTCTTTGTGAAATTCCAGGCAGAAAACCCTTCCCAGTGTTTCCCTGAGAAGCTTGGTACAGAATATCCTCTCAAGGAATTGATCAGCTTTGAACTGACAAAATGAACGGAGAAAAAGAGAAGAATTTTACTAACTGAACTTGGTATTATAGAAATATACATAAAAGAGAAATTTTTTCAATTTCCAATAAATGCCCATTTTTCTATAAATTACAAAATATTCTAGAAATACAATGACAACTTCCCACATAGGCTCTCCTTTTAAAGATGTAAAAAGACTTTTTTAAAACACCTGCCAAATAGACACTCACACATCTTTGGGACTTAAGCACAGAGCTGGCTTTGCAGTCAGCTTTTACTGCTTTTGGTTGGGATGAAAACACTGCTTCAGCTGGGCTGGTTTCTCTGTCCCACAGGACTTTAAAATCGAGTTTCACAGCCAGTCTTTGCCACGAGCTCCCACTCCACTGCTTCCTCACTGCTGTGTGCTTCACGATCTCCCTGACTGATGCACCTGGCAGCCTGGAGCTGCCTATGATAATAACTGTGACACTTGTTTTTCTTGAACTCATGGATTCATTAAACAGCAAGCATTGCATCTTGCTAGAGAACTGAGTTGATCCCACATTGAATGTTTCTATATCTTAGTTACAAATGACAAATAGAAACTACATTTGCACACACATACACACATCTACACCTTCTGCAAATTCTATTACAATCCGCTGCCCACCCATGGGTGGCCACCCATACCAATAGCCATCCATAGGCTGTTACTCAAGGTATACACTTAAAAGGTATGATCTGCATTTAAGGAAGCAAATCCCTTCATTATGTTTATTGGCTGTCTTTGTAACATTTTTTTCCTTTTTTTAAATAAAATTACCCCATAGGTCATGTATAGTTTTCTTTTCTCGGTGTTCATTTTTTGAAACAGGTGGGAGCTCTGTATACAAACTTGTATTCTACACCTGTGCTCCTCCTTTGACACTGGCCTGGGTTAAAAATGGCAACCTGTCTTTTTATTTGGTTAAATTTAATAAACAAACAAACAAACAAATAAGATGTACCCAGATTAAGACCCAGCATTCCAAGTTTCAGCCCAGAGTGAATTTGTGCGGCCAAGTTATAAACCCCTGAAAATAGGAAACTAATGCCACGAGGATTTAAAATAATAGAAAATGTTTCACATAATATAAATCCATAAGCAGTGCATTATGTTTAAGTCTTAATATCTACATACTTGGATTATCTTATATCTTGACAATCATACAAAGTAATCTCGATCCCTCGCTCCCTTCCTTTGACTCTGGGTTTCATTCCTATGTATTCACAATGCTCTGGGCCATAAAATACTGTATTAATATTAGTTTGTCACAGCAGACTAAATTTAGAACAACTCATTAATATGGGAGAGTTAAAGGCAGTCAGCCAAGAGTACCAGCAACTATAAGCTCCTAAGGCTATAAGTTATGCAGATATGCCACTTGAACTGGAGAGGCAGCCATTCTTTTGTGACTAATAAGAGATTCTATTAGTTCTAAGCTGATTCTAATTCTAATTAAGAAATGTGGGAAAAGGCAATTTTGCCATTGTAGGTATAGTTGATATGCAATTGGAAAAAGTCTTATATCATCCTGCTTGGCTTCTCCTGGTCAGACAAGATTAGTGGCACATGCACGGAATGAATATTCCTCCCACCGTCAGCATAACAAAACAGCTTTGCCGCCACATTTGCAATGGGTAGAACCATAATCGATGTTCCGAGAAGTATACTCATCAGAGCTTTTCCAAAGCAGACCTTAATTGTGGCTCGGAAACACCCCAGTTATACAAAAAGTTACGACTTTTTACAAATAAAAAACCTTTCAAATGGACATTTCTGGATGTGTTATGCCTTTCTCTGAGCTTGTCAAATATTAATTTATTTTTAAAATTTAGTCCCTTGCTAAGCTACAAATATTCATGTTTAACACCAAGTAGCAGTTCAGGGGCTGACAACTTGGTATGTACCTTTTGAATGATGCATAGAAAGCAGCAGTTAGCACAAAGAAAAAGCCACCAGATTGGTCTCAGGGAAACCCAGTGTCTGAATTTTTCATGACTCCTCTAGCACTTAAAGAATAAAAAAACTGGCTACTAGTGTTGGAAGACCAACGTCAGGAAGGCCAGAGCTGGAAACACGCGAGAGAGTCCAGTCTTGCCTGGGGAAAGTGAAAGGGGATTTAAGCTGCTTAGGAGAATTAGAAAAAAAGAGAGAGATTTCTTTTGCTTTGTTTTGGCATTTTATAAACACCAGAATGGAGAAACAAAAGCTAAAAAAATTTACACAGTCGTACCTCTCCAGGGTTCTTTATGTTTATTTCTTAAGGACACCAAAAACTTACCTCCTCTTTGGGGTTATGAAGCTTGCTATTAAACTTCCCCAAATCATGCCTTTCCTGGCGTACTCACTCACTCTTAGGGGTTCTCTCTCCCAAGGAAACCAGTGAAGAGGGGAGAGGAGAAGCAACTCACGTATTTGTTTCCCTGGACATGCTTACAGACATCCCCCATGGAGGTGAGGGGCAAGTGGGGAAGGTGATATCTTAATTACATAAACGCCCAGTGGCTCACGCTGAAAACTGTTCCCCCTTTGATGAACTTTTCTGCCTTTTATAATTTATAAAAATCTAAATTGAATCCAGGAAAACAAATGAGTGGCACCTATGAAAGGGGAAAAATGTACAGGTTTAAGCAACAGATAACTTCACCTGTCACTGTCTCATTAAGTTCTTAATGAGTTCTTTTCTATTCTTGGTCACATCTGATTTTTTTTTAAATATAAGTCCCTTTGAACAGCTGGGAGTAAGAATCGCCTTTGATCACTGAATTCTTCTGAATTTTTAGTCAAAATGAGGACATTTTCATCCTGACTTGGGGTATTTTTTATGAGTTTATTTCCCCCAAGTATATTCCTGGGCATAGCTTTCTAGGCCGAGAAGAGCCTGAACAATTAATGTATACATTTTTACATAAATGTTTATAAATTTAACAAAGGGAGAGAGCTTTGCCACAAGAAGCCTCAGCTCTTTTGAAGGCGGTTTTCTAATGATGACCCTTGGCGTGTTGGGCCACATGGGATTCCTCTGAGAAGAGTCGGATGAAAATTAGTCTATTCTCATTTCAAACAGAATTTTGCTGAAGTCCTGATCAGAGCATCAGCATGGAGTCCGGGGAGACAACACTCGCTACTTGATTCACTCCACAGCCTCCCTCTCCTGGTAATTGTTGCAGGAACACATAGTGACAAGGCCCTAGGATGTGAGCGGTCTGGATGTACTCCGGCTGTTACGCTCTGTTTAAAGATTTAAACCATCAGGGTATGATAAGGCTTTTTGATGTTCATTGAACACGGAGCTTGGGTACAGAAGAAGGGGAAAGGGCTTCTCCAGAAGGCAATCATCTTTCAGAGCCACAGTGAGACAGAGAGAGGTGGGGAAATCTCAGCCTCGGCACAGACCCAGAACAAAGGGAGATGAAAGGGGCAGGGTGAGGAAGGGGCCAGCTCTGGCTGTGAGGCAGAACTCGCTCCATGAGAGTTCAATGCCTTAAAATGCAGGGAAAACATTTAGTGTTCCTCTTTCATTAAAACACACTCAGGTTTTCTTTGGGGGGTGGGGGACAGGTGCATGGGGAGGAGATGGTGCCAGCTGCAAATTTGGGTGGCTTTGGTTGACCCTGGATTTAAAAGAGCCTCCCCATGGCTTATTTTGAAATTATTTAATGAGTATTTATTTTGAGTCAGATGAATGCCATTTCCAGTGCCCACCCCTGCAAATTTGGAAGAAGACGTTCTTTAAAGTACGTTTTTAAGATCCTCACACTGTTTTCTTCCCCAAAGGTAAAGCCTGAATATTTGTCTTAAAAGAATATAAAGATCAAGAATGTAAGAGGGGAAAATGCCCCCTACAGAACCCAACCCAATTTTTTCATATCTTCTTCTTTGGCAGAATACCAGCTTTTTTATCCTGTTCACTGCCCTATCATGTCATGTTACCAATCCTGAACTTTGACTGTATTAATTAGATAAGAATGAAGACTTATCTATCTTTGTCTTTCCAGCCCCTAGGCACAAGGTATTTGCTCATAAATGTGTAGTGAATGAATGAATGAAGGAGCCAGCCTAGGAAATGACAAAATAGATATCAATTTATTTTCTAGGTCTCCATTTAAATTTTCAGAGAACTGCTGCATAAAGTAAGCCAACAACCATGGTTCTTCCCTCTTGCATTCCACACCAGCAAACAGTGTGCCAAGCATAGCATTTGAGAGGTGGGATTGGGGAATCAGACCCACTGTAACTGAAGGCTGCTTATCTTAGGACTCTGGGAAACTTACTTCACTGTCCTAAGCTTTATTTTTCTCATCTGCAGATTAGGAATTTATTCAAAAAAGTCCCATCTTCAGAGTGAGAAAATCCAAATGAAATACCTAGCAAAATGTTTGGTGTATGGTAAATCTTTCCAAAAATGTAATTATAGTAATTAATATGGTTGTTATTATTACTATTGCTCTCCAATATATTTCAGACATGGTGGCATCAGTAGGGGGTTTCAGAAGTATGTAGTTAACAACACAATTTAAAGGGAGGAAGTTATACTCGCATACGCTATTGAGGGGTTGTTTCCACACTTGTTTCTATAATGACATGAATAAATGTGTTGTAATCTGCTGGTCCCTCTAATCTGACCATGGCTCTTGTTCCTACCTCATAGGGGTGTTTTCTAATAATTAGAGGTAAAACCCTCTTCACTTAGATATCAGCAATGAAATTAGAAGTGAGTGTGACCAAACAAATATCAGGGAACAAAAATGGGTCCTGCCTGTTTGAATCAAAACAACATGGACAGGGCCATACCCCTTTGCTTACAGACTTCAGTTGATAACAACACAGAGATCACTGCTTCTGAGCAGGCAGTAAGGAGATGAAGTCCAAACCCAGTTCTGTCCCACCATGGCCACCGTCCACCTGAGCCCACCAAGATCCCGTCCCCAGGGAGCCCTGCCGCAGGAAAAGCTACTGAACACCATCACCTCTCCTGTAAACCAGGCTGTCGTGTAATCCTCACAACCATCCTCTGAGGAAGGTATGTTTCACAGATGAGGAAACTGAGGGGTAAAATGATGGTATCAACAAATGATACTTACTGCCCTTTTTATTTCATTTAATTTAACATTTGCTCACCCACCCAGTGCAGTGGACTTGGGCACCCTATCTCTCTGAGACTCTGTATGAGCCCCCTGTCTCTCTGCCTCTCAGTGTCCTCATTTGCACCACTGGGAGGTGAGGAGTGGGGTGGTTGGGATGGTCCATACTAGCCCCATAGTCTACGATTCGTGCCAGGAGGGCTGAGCTCCTCTGTTGACCGGAATCCACATGAAAACTACAAGCCTCATGTCATGGCCTTTCTCTACAACGTCCCCAGGCCTTCCCGCCTCCAATACCAAAAATGGGAGAATGTGCTGACATTACCATTATGGAAAGAGTCCATTTTAACAGAGTTCAAATCTAGGGAACATTATGGCCAAATATTCCACTCCACAATTCAAACATAAGAGAATCACGGTTTCCTTTTCTCTAGCCCACTACATGGAGAAACCCAATCCTCTAAAAACAAACTGATTGATGATATAACTTAATATGTTCGTATGGTATCTAATGGCAGAATCAATCTGCTGCGAGTTCCACCATCCAAGACAGAGAAAAAGAAAAATTGTACCAGTTGCTTTTCTTTCATTGCACTTCTGGATGCTCTGAGGAAAAAACTCTCTCCAGAAAATCAATAAGGCAGATTGTGCCCAGCAGTCCCCCATTACAGAATTAAATCCATATGCCAACACGAAACAATGAAGAGACCCAACTAGCAAGGGATCCGTTTGCTTTGTTTGATTTTGTCTGCCAGGGAATGAGACCACAAGACTGGCTGTAATTTAATGTAAACCTTGGCCTATCCTGGCCGTGCATATGACTGACCCTCAGGGCACGACCATCAATTTTCTATTAAAGATCAGAGATTTGACATATCAAAGTCAACATCTAGCTGAATAACTGCAGTAACTTGATAATAATTCTTTTGTGGATTTCACAGTGGCTTTTCAGTAAAGTATCAGAAAGGTAGCCGATTTCAATCCTGACCTGGCAAGATCTGAATATGAAATAAAGGATTTCAGCTTGATCTCCCCATGATGTGAGGATGAATGTGTTGGTAAATGTTAACTTAGTGCTCTGAATAGCTCAGTAATAGATGGGTTTAGACAGTAATAGGTTTAAAATGTCAACTTATTGAATAATAATTTCATGTTGTACAAATACTATGTGTAAGAAGGGATTTGTTTTGCAAATTTTGAAATAAATGAATGGATTTATAATGTCCTTGACTGTTTCACTGTTTCGGTCAGAATTTTACAGAAGAATCACAATTAGTTTTTGCTTTCTGTGGTCTTCTTGTTTTCCTGCATTAGTCTCTCTGCAGTTTTTATAATTACTGGGCCTCCCTGAATTTCGGTCTTTGATGGAGCGCTTCCCCATTTTGGTCCCCAAAGCCAGGCTGATAACATTATTTCCTAGTAAAAATAAAAACTCAATTATCCCTCCCTATAAAATGTTTCATGACACCAATAGCATAAAAACCTTTCACCAACCCAGCTGTAAAATGCTCAACTGTTCAAAACACAACAACCAAATAAAATTGTTTCCATAACTGAACTCAGCCCTTCAGTCCAATTACAAGCTGACAGCTCCATAAATCCTAGTGGAACACAGGTGTGGATAAAACTGGATTGTGATTGGGACACAGAGGACCTGGGACAAACACTTCCACCACAGCGTGTGGGAAAGGCCCCCAGATTCTACAGTGAACCCTGTCCCTTCCCTCACAACACACATGTACACACATTGCCAAGTGTCTTTTATGGAGTAAACATGTCTGTTCAGGGGAAAGGAAGATATCAAGAAACCATCCAGGTGAGCTCTCTGAATACTTCAAGACTGAGTCTTTAGCTCCTTACCTTACATCAGCTTCCCAGAAGACTCAGGAGGAGAAACCAAAGGAGCCCACCCTTGAAGGCCACCAGCCTGGCACTTGGAGGAGCTCTTTGTCTTATGTATAAAGGACACCTTGATTTCCACAAAGCCAAATGCCCTTTAGTGGCTTATAGATGCTCATACTTGGGTAATGTCTGCATCAAATGGTCTGGAACAGATCTGCACACCACTGAGTTCAATGGCTGAGCACATTCTCCTCTGCCCTGCATCCACAGAGAGACCCAGTCCCAGTCTGAGTTCTCCCAGAGGGTGACCATAAGACAAGGGGGTGAGTGGTAGGAGTTCATTTGGAAGGTGCAGGAAATATTGGTAAGGAAGTAAGACAGAGAAGCAAAGGCAGCCAATAAAGGGTGTGTTATCAAGCCAGTTACTACCTTGCATAACTGGAACTTAGACTAAAAAAAGTCTCAAATAACATGGGAACTGAAGTATTATACACCAACTCCCCTGTCAGTCATTGGTTGAGGTTTCTCCTGAGGTACATTCCTTCCTCTGCATTTCCAGCCCACTGTACAGGTAGGCAGAGGGTCTCTGGGCCACAGAAAGCTCTCAAGGGAACAAAGCGGATCCTGGAAGCTTGATGCCAGGCACTATGCCCTCAAGTGGAAAGGGGGAGGGATGTGGGTGGGGGGCACAAAGAGCCTCTGCCATGGACCCTGGCCTTTCATTAACTTTTGAAACTTTCTCACTTGTTTTGAAATTATGAAAGTGATACGGCTCACGTAAGACAGCAACATATTTAAACAGTGTAGAAAAGTATGACTATTTTTAAAGACCTTCTTCCTCCCAGTCATTCAGCCCTAACAGTAGAAATTTGTTTTAAAATTTTTTTCCATGTTACCTAGTTGTCTCTGATCAAATATTTTACAAAATATTTTTACAGCATTGATTTGAAATATCTCTTTTATCAATAATCAATTCCCATGTGGATTTAGTTCTATTTCTGGAGTATCCATTTTGTTTTAAATGTTACAGATTGGGAATGTAGTTTATTACCTGTTAAGGCTATCCTCCTTCTTTAACCCCTAAAATTTCTCCATGTTTATTTTTCTGAATAAATTATAATATTATTTTGTCAAGATTACAAAAAGTTGGTACTTTTATTAGAATTTCTTGAATATCTAGATTTAGGGAGAATTGTCACGTTTACAACATTCAATTTCCCATACAATATCAAAATGTATTTTTCCATTCATTATCCTTCTTTTATGTCCCTCAGCAAAATTTGTTTTGTCCAGTTGTGATTTTATACCTCAGAGGCAGAGACTTAAGAGATAATCATTATTCTCAATTACAGTAAACCATGTTCATGTTCTTTACCAAGGAAAGTTAAAGGGTTTTTTTCCCTATAATTCCTGCACCTTCCTTGTTGAATTTATTTATAAGTTATTAATCATATCCATAGCTTTGGCAAATGAGTTGTTTTAGTGAATTATATTTATTCTAATTGTTATTCTTAATTTGGGGATATTAATTAGATACCCAGCTACCTACTGGATTTTCTTACTGTCTCTAAAGATATTTTCTAAGTGGATTATCTTGGATTTCCCATGTCTATAATTATATCAAGTAGAAATAGTGATTTTTAAAATCTTTTAATATTTACACACTAATTATTTTTCTTTTCTAATTACATCAGCTAGTGCTTTCAAGATAATATTAAGCAATAACACTGTTGGCCATTTGTCTTGTTTATGAATTTAATAAGAATACTTCTAGGATTTTATTACAAAAAATAGTGCTGCATTTTAAACTAATACACACACACATACACACACACACACACACACACACACATATCATGTTGAGGGAAAATCAATCTATTTCCACCATAAAAGAGTTTAATTCAAGCAAAAAAAATGTTTAACTTCTAAAATTAAACAATATCTATTGAAGAGTTTTTCTCTTTTGACCTGTTTATATGGCAAATTATATTAACATATTTCCTAATAATAAATTATTTTTGCATTCCTGAATTGATTCAGTTCAATCATATTCTTTTCTCATTGCACTAGATGCATTTGCTATATTCTATTAATTTAGAAAGTATTTCTAATTAACTAATAAAGTTTATGGATATTTTTCCCTTTTTGTGCCATCTTCAACAAATCTTAAGACCAGTGTTATGCTAGCAGGCCTCTCCTGAAAACTAGCAGAGGAGACAGTTCCTGTTTTAAGAGCTGATTTTAGACCAAGGAAGGAGGATTCTCTGGAGGCCACTCTTGGCCAATCCTCTAGAAGGAGGATTTCTCTTGGCATGACTCCAAGTATGGATATGGGCATAGTTCAATTCAAAAATGTGTATTAATGACATACAGATTTGGCAAAACTATGTAAGTGGGAATTTGGCTCTTAAAATTGATATGCAAGGCAAAGAATCTCACACCTTACTGTATCAAAATGTTGAAAGGGACTTTCCAATTGTCTTAAAATTTAAACTGAGGCCCAAAGGAGAAAATAACAAATATCCTTTCATCTGACATAAAAATAATATGCACCCTTGAAAGACTTGCTACAAGATAGGAAAACCAGTGCTGACCCAAACCTAGATTTATGAGAAAACTCAAGACTTTCGAAATGAAGATTGAGATGGTCATTGAAGTAAAAAGCTGTCAACTGAATCAGCAGCACTGTAGCATTTCTCCTCATAGGTGACCCCCTCCTAAGCCAAGTAAGAAAAGAGCGTCAAACAAATCTCTTGTAGAAATAGTAATGTCTTCCAGAAGAGAGGACTGACATGTTTGCTTCCAACAGAGATGCTGAGCTGCTGGGACTCCCCAGTGTCCCCAGATGAGAGCTGAGCCTGCAGCAATTCTTGGAAGATGCTGACAATGTCCTAGGATGAAAAGAAAAACTTGTATAGACCACATTGACAAGAAAATATAGCAATATGAATGGCATATCCGCCCAGAATTTGGTAGGGCAAGCATGTTGAGTTTTTCTCTGAACTAAGGGGTCATCTTATGATGACCCCCTTGAAAAGTCTCCACTGAAGGAGGCTACCTTCCAGGACAAGACAACACCAGCAGAATGAGGCTGGCAATCTACCATTCTAAGCAAGAGCCAAGAGAAGTGTTGTAAGAGCTCAGCTAAAAAACAAATCTTCAACACTGAAAATCAGTACAGTGCTAGAGATCTCCACAAAGATCTCCAAGGAACCCACAAAAGCTTCCCAGAATGAGTAAGCCAACTTTCAGCTATCTGCCACATGGAAGGCACCTATGCCAGATTTTATCCCCATCTGTCAAGTAAGCATTGCCATTTTAATCCTCTTCTCATCCTTTTGTCCTAGTATGGGAGGAGCCAGAAGCATAAAGAAAAGGGCAAGAAAAGTAGACAAATAAGGCAGAGGAACCCTGGCTGGTGTGGCTCAATGGACTGAGCACTCGCATGTGAACCGAAAGGTTGCAGGTTTGATTCCCAGTCAGGGCACATGCCAGGTTGCAGGCCAGGTCCCCAGTTGGGGGTGTGAAAGAAGCAACTGATCATGTATCTCTCACACACTGATGTTTCTCTCCCTTTCTTCCTCTCTTTCCCTCTCTCTAAAAGGAAATAAATAGGACTTCCAGCCAAGATGGAGGCACAGGTGGATACACTGTGCCTCCTCACACAACCAAAATTAAGGACAACAAAGATTTAGAAACAAAAAAACAACCAGAACTGATAGAAAATTGAACTGTATGGAAGTCCAACAACCATTCATCCAGAACAGTAAGAGGGGCGGAGTCGCAGGAGGAAAAAGTGCAGGTTGGTGGACCCTGGCACACAGGCAGCAGCAGCTGGCAGATCCCAGGCATGCAGGCGGCTACTAGCAGACTCCAGGTGCATAGGCGGCGGCTAGCGGACCCTGGGCACAGGTGGAAATGGTGCAGAACCAGTGAGGCTGCGTAAGTCAATGGCTGACCAGGTGGTTCCACATCCACTCATGGATAATCCAGGCAAAGGGGAAGTGGTAGAAGGGACTAGAATCCAAGAGAGAGTGGAGCAAGCACCATTGTTCCCTCTTGGACCCCGCCCCCACATATAGCATCACTACCTAGTAACTGGGCTGCCCTGCCCTGGGGAACACCTAAGGCTCTGCCCCTTACTACATAACAGCCATGACCAGACCAAAAAAAAAAAAAAAAAAAACTAAAAATGGCTCAGCAGGAGAACAAATCAAAGCCCCAGAGCCAATTCATTTAAGAGACCAAGAGATAGCCAACCTATCAGATGCACAGTTCAAAGCACTGGTAATCAGGATGCTCACAGAACTGGTTGATTTTGCTCACAAATTAGATGAACAAATGAAGGGTACAATAAGTGAAATGAAGAAAAACGCACAGGGAACCAATAGCAATGGGAGGAAAACCAGGACTCAAATCAATGGAGTGAACCAGAAGGGAGAAATAAACAACCAAACAGAAAAGAAGGAAGAAACAAGAATTCAAAAAAATGATGAGAGGCTTAGGAACCTCCAGGACATCTTTAAATGTCCCTACATCAGAATTATAGGGGTACCAGAAGGGGAAGAAGAAGAGCAGCAAGTGGAAAACCTATTTGAACAAATAATAAAGGAGAACTTCCCCAATCTGGCAAAGAAAATAGACTTCCAGGAAGTCCAGGAAGTTCAGAGAGTCCCAAAGAAGGTGGACCCAAGGAGGAACACACCAAGGCACATCATAATTATATTAGCCAAGATTAACATGAAGGAGAGAATTCTAGAAGCAGCAAGGGATAAGGGGACAGTCACCTACAAAGGAGTTCCCATCAGACTGTCAGCTGATTTCTCAAAAGAGACCTTCCAGGCAAGAAGGGGCTGGAAAGAAGTATTCCAAGTCATGAAAGGCAAGGACCTACATCCAAGATTGCTCTATCCAGCAAAGCTTTCATTTAGAATGGAAG
>PVKU01011269.1:0-44815 GCA_004027475.1 Anoura caudifer | reverse complement strand
CTGGTGCCATGTCTGAGACTCCATCCACCTGGCTGACACTGTGTGACCCACCGTGGAGACCCACAGAGGCTTTGCCCCACCCAACTTGCAGGCCCACCCAAGCTGCTTTTCCCTAAGAACGGCTGGTCTTGGCTCCTAAATCCTATCAAACAAGCAACAGCTGGCTTTGGTGAACCCTAGCGGCGGCCAGATTAGAGTCACAGCTTGGCTTCACCTGAGAATCTCCAAGTCCAGCACAAGTAGCAGCCAGCTCAGATTGCTTTACAGCTCAGGCAGGGTGCCCTGTGTGAAACACAGGTAAGGGCTAACCTTGGTCTACACCACCTGGGAAACCTCAGGGCCAAAGCACTCAGTGGACAACTACAGACCACTTTGGAGCACCACTGCCCTGCCTCTCCACAGCTGATCCTCCATGGAGGGTGGAGGATGGTGGTCCGTGGTCATGGTCACAGCCAGTCCTTGCAGCTGACTGGCCTGGGTAAATACCTCGCATTGATCTGCCAAAAGCAACCAAGGCTCAGATACAAAACCAGGGTGTACTCAGTCCACAAAAAGGGCGCACCTTGAGTACCCAGCTTGAGTGATAGGGGAGGCTGTGCCACTGGACCCTACAGTACACCGACTATGTTAAGCCACCCTACCAGACACAGATTCAAAGCAGCTCTGCCTAATACATAGCAACAAACACAGGGAAGCTGCCAAAATGAGGAGACAAGGAAACATGACCCATACAGAAAACTAAAAATGGACCTACCTTTTGACCCAGCAATTCCACTGCTAGAATTATATCCTAGGAACCCTGAAACACCAATCCAAAAGAACCTATGTACCCCAATGTTCATAGCACAATTTACAATAGCCAAGTGTTGGAAGCAACTTAGGTGCCCATCAGTAAGTGAATGGATCAAAAAGCTATGGTACATTTACACAAGGGAATTCTATGCAGCAGAAAGAAAGAAGGAGCTCCTACCCTTCGCAACAGCATGGATGGAACTGGAGAGCATTATGCTAAATGAAATAAGCCAGGAGGTCAAAGACAAATACCATATGATCTCACCTTTAACAGGAACCTAATCAACAGAACAAACAAGCAAGCATAATATAACCAAAGTCACTGAAATTGAGAACAAGAGAGGAGAGGGGTAGGAATTTCAAGGGAAAAGGGGAAGGGTTTAGAGCAACAAGTATAAAAGACACATGGACACAAGCTAGGGGGTGTGGAAATGGGAGGGAGCTGGGGAGGGCTGGGGCAGTGGGCTGGGATGGGAGTAGAAGACAGAAAACTGTACAAGAACAACAATTAAAATAAAAAATTAAAAAAATAAAGTTATCAAGTAATAAAAAAAAAGAAGAAACATGGCCCAAATGAAAGAACAGATCAAAAGTCCAGAAAAAGAGCTAAAGGAAATGGAGATAAACAATCTATCAGATGCAGAGTTCAAAACACTGTTTATAAGGATGCTCAAGGAACTTAGTGAGGACCTCAGCAACATAAAAAAGACCCAGTCAGAAATGAAGGACACACTAATTGAAATAAAGAACAATTTACAGGGAAACAGCCATAGAAGGGATGAAGCTGAGAATCAAATCAATGATTTGGAACATAGGAATAAAAAAACTAACATGCAGAACGAGAAGAAAAAAGAATCAGAAAAAATGAGGGTAGTATAAACAGCCTCTGAGACAACTTCAAGAGGTCCAACATTCACCTCATAGGGGTACCAGAAGGAGAAGAGAAAGAGCAAGAAATTAGAAATCTATCTGAAAAAATAGTGAAAGAAAACTTCCCTAAATTGGTGAAGGAAATAGACACACAAGTCCAGGAAGTGTAGAGAGTCTCAATTATGATGGATGTGAAAAGGCCCACTCCAAGGCACATCATAATTAAAAGACCAAAGGTTAAAGAGAGACTCTTAAAAGCAAGAGAAGAAGAAGTTAGTTACCAGGTTGCCAAATTGGGGTGGGGAGGGGGGCAGTGAATGGGTGAAGAGGTGAGGAGATTAAGAAGTACAAGTAGGTAATTACAGAGTAGCCATGGGGATGTAAGCTACAGTATAGAAAATAGAGTAGCCAAAGAACTTGACCCATGGACATGAACAATGGTGGGGGGATTGCCTGAGGGAGAGGAGGGCACTGGGTTGAGGGGGGCAAAGGGGGAAAAATTAGGGCCACAGAATAGCATAATCAATGAAATATAATTAAAAAATTAAAAATTAAATTTAAAAATATTCATTTAACCCTAACAACTATATGAGGGAGGAACTGCTATGATCTTTATTTTATAGGTGAGGAAACTGAGATATATGATAAGTCTATTTCCAATGTTTTGATATTTTAATGTTATTATGAAAGGTATTTCTAAAATTTCACTTTTCGGTTTTTCATTGGTAGTACAGACCATTAAATTTTTGTTTACTGATTTAGTATCCTATGACTGTTAAATTTAATTATTGCCTTTTTTCAGATTTTATAAGGTTTTCGACATAATCATGTCTGTGAATAAAACAGTTTATCCTTTTCCTTTACAATGTGCAATGCCTGTTATTTCTTTTTCTTGACTTACTGTGCTGGCTAGGACTTAAGTATAATAATGATTAGAGATGATAAAGGTGGATATTTTTGCTTTGTTCCCCATTTTAGGGGGTGAAGCATTTTTTTTTTTTGGCTGGTATATATTAATTGTAGTCATTTCAATAGATGCACTTATCAGATTGAAGAAGTTCTCTTATTTTTTCTAGTTCATGGAGAGTTTTTTTTAATCATGGACAAGTGTTCATTTTTTCAGCATACTTTTTCTGCATATATTTGATGATCATATGGTTTTCTCCTATATTAATGTTGTAAGTTATACCAATTGATTTTTGGATGTTGAAATAACCTTGCTCCAATGATCATGATTTATTATCTTTGTTTTATATATTGTTGATCTTTAAAATTGATTTGAGAGAGCAAGAGAGTCAGGTGGGGGGAGAGAGAGAGAGAGAGACTGATTTGCTCTTCCACTTATTTATGCCTTCAGTGGCTGATTCTTCTCTGTGCCCTGACCAGCTGTGGAACCTGCGGTCTTGGCCTATCGGGATGACCTTTCAACCAGCTAAGTATCCGGCCAGTGCTACATCGCTGATTTTAGAAAATAAACATCTTCTATTGTACATTGCTAGATTCCACTGGGTAATATTCTCATGAGGGACTTGAGTTGATAATTTTTCTGGTGGTATTTGTCTAGGTTTGGTGTCAGGATTATGTTGGCCTCATAAAATGAGTTGGGAACTGTTCTCACCTCTACTATTTTCTCAAGAGTTTGTGTGAATGGAATAATTTCCCTTCTAAATGTTTAATCATATTTCAGCTGGGCCTGGAGTTTTATTTGGGGGAAGATTTTTTAACTTAAACATTCAATTTCTTTAACAATGTAAGACT
Source organism: Anoura caudifer (assembly GCA_004027475.1). Taxonomy (NCBI): domain Eukaryota; kingdom Metazoa; phylum Chordata; class Mammalia; order Chiroptera; family Phyllostomidae; genus Anoura; species Anoura caudifer. Next base: position 41,395 of record PVKU01011269.1, on the reverse strand, counting down.
GTTCAGCTTTTCTACTTTATCTTGTATGGGTTTTGATAAATTTTATTTTTTCAAGAAATTTATGTATTTCACCTAAGCTTTCAAAATGGCATAAAATCCTTTGTCAATTTCCTTTATTACACTTTTATTCCATAGACTCTAATGATATCCCCTCTTTCATCCCTGACATGTCTAATTTATGTTTTCTTTTTTTTTCCTGTCCTTTGAATTTTGCTGAAACTTGGTTTTTGAGCCAGCACGTGCTCTGTGCGGTGGCTGTTGCATGTGCACTTGAAAAGAATGAGGATTCTGCTTTTGTGGGGTGAAGTGTTCTGTAAATATCAAACGGACTGACGGAGTTGTCAAATCTTCTGTATCCTTACTCATCTTACACTTTCTCTGCTCCAGCTCCAGAATCAGCCATTTCTCCAAAGACTCTGACCTTTTTAATGTAGGGCAGCATTTAGAGACCAAGATCTGGGGCTTTGCTGGGAGGGTGTCATTGCTTCTAGGCCCTTTCAGGAGACAGAGGAAATTTTTGTGCACGCACACACATTTATAATTATTTCTAGAACTATCTGGATATATTACAGGTTACATGTTTATCATGAGCTTGTATCATATTTCCAATTACAACTAATATTCCTGTGTTCTTTCTAGCTTTCCCCCTTTCCCTGCTTGTAAATCTCTTTTCAGACAACGAGAACCCTGGCTCCTGTGATCCTCAGCATGTTTACTTATTTGCCCAACCTGTTAACTTGCTCAGTGGAGCCAGTTCCCAACCACTCTCTCCGCCTCCCCTTACCACCTCTGCACCGCTGCGTTCTCTGCCACCAGCACCTCCGCGTGACATCATTCCCTCTCCCCCAACATCCGCAGTCCCCAGGGCATCCCACGACCACGGTCTCTGCAGTGTTCCTGTCCCTCTGCCATGCCACCTTCTGGAGCCCCGGGGGCACCCTGCCACTCCGGTCTGTGCAGCACACCCCCCCCTCTCAGCCTTACCTCCTCCGATGCCAGAGTTTCTGTGCTGGGGGAAAGGAAAGAGCGGATGGGAAGGGAAACAAAGAAAAGCAATACTTTTAAGGCCTTTTATATTTTTCCATCTGTTTACTCTGTCTCTCTGGTGCTCCTCATTCCTCCCAGCAGATTCAGCCTTTCTTCAGGTGTACTCACTCCCCTCAGCCTGAAGAACGTCTTTTTGGATTTCTTGTAAGACAGGTCTCCAAGCTCTTGTCTGTCTGAAAATGTTTTCACTTTGACTTCAGTCTTGATGGATATTTTTAGAACTCTAATTTGTTCTTTCATTTTCAACAGTTTAAAGATGTGTTTCCATTGTCTTCTGGCCTTCATTATTTTTCATGATGTATGTGATGAGTATGTTTTTCCCTCTGGCTGCTTTTGAAGAGTTTTATCTTTGGTTTCAGCATTTTGACTATATTGGGTGTAAGCCTGGCTGTTTGTTGTGTCTGTCCTGCAGTTCTGTTAGCTTCTTAGATCTGTGGGTTAGTGACTCTTTCGGTGTTCTGCAACCGAATTTCAGTGTGGGGAGAAAGGGTTCCCCATACCAATAAGCGATTCTCAGTTACCTGCCAAGAATTTGACTGAATTCTGACACTGTCTACCCAGAGATAGCATTAGATTCCATAGGGGGAGGGCTCCGTCCTATAAGCCTGCCCACCCGCCCAGCCCCACTTGGGATGTCAATCACAAGTCCAGGGCTCACCCGAACTTCCGACCCACTGGCTGTAAATCAGAGGTTCCCGTAGACTGCTCCCTTTGGGTTCGATTAACTTGCTGGAGCAGCTCACAGAACTGCTGTGTGAATGACACTATGAAAAAAGGACAGCAGACACTGAAAAATTAGCTAGGCCCAGAGAAGGGCATGTCCTTCTTGCACACCGCTGACGGAGGAGGGGAAGACTGTGTGGGAATAAACCGCAGACGGACCAGGACTGGGCTTTGTAGCAGCTGCAGTCAGACTTTCCACCACTCTCAGTGTTCTGCGATCAGAATTAGGACTTTCCTTTGGATAAGGCTTGGGGCCTGAGCGCCAGTGCGACTCCACGGACCTCTTCCTGCTTTACAGCCCAGCCCTTGGCTTCTGGAGCTCCAGGCCCATGCACTCTATAGTTAAACACTGGCCCAGCTGCCCGCGTTTGGGACCCTGGAGGGTTCTCTTTCTTCTCACACACCGATCCTGGCTTTGTGTTCAGGAGGTCTCTCTCCACCCTGCCGCCTACCCCATTTTTAGAACGTTAGGATCAGTGTGCTTGGTGAAGGCAGGAGACCGTTAGAGAGACGTCTTCCGCCCCCAGCCGGGCCCCCAGCCGTTGATGGATCGCCGCACACCGGGTAAAGGCTCCAGCCTCCTGCCCTTGTGCCCAGATGGCAGTCGGGCCAGGCCTGCTGCATGGCAATCCATCGCGCTGCCCACACATGGCACCACACGTTCTTAGAAGCGGGGCTGATTTCTCCGTGCTCCCTCAACGGCAGATGCCTCCTCTTGCCACTAGGCCAGGAACAGAGGTTAGGATAAATTCTGTCACTGTGTCTTTGAGATCCTTGAATGATGTCGCTTCCCCGACCAGCCCGGCCTAAGGGACCGCAAGCAAGCGGGGAGGCAGCTGCCAGCGGCCCTGATGGCCTGTCCTCACCCTCCTGCGCAGCGGGTTCCAGGTTGCCGTGCACGGCCGGCTGTGCACAAGGGCGTTTTGCTGCAGGGGTCAGTGGAGACAGAGCTCCTGTGTAAGGTGCGGCTTTCTCTTCACCCAACAGCTCCACCAACAGCCAGGCCAGGCACCTGCCTCCCTTTCCCAGTGGCACAGAGACTGTGCACAGTGCAGCTCTGTGCTTCCCACCTGTCAGTTGCGACATCTCAGAATTTGTCTTTTTTACTAACTCAACGCAGACCCCATCTCCTGTGCAGTAATGGGCCTGGCTTCCTTTCGGTGAAGGTGCATGTACCCCTCTGGACCGGGTGACAGTAGAAAGCCTCTTCACTTCATGGTAACGCCCCACCCAGGATTCTCCCGGAATTGGGGGTGTGGTTCAAGTTATAGGCTTGAAAGGCTGATTAAGGGCTCCATGTTGAGTGCTGGGAAGGCCCTCATCTGACCCCTTAATCTGTTCTTCCTGGGGCTCCCCAAATGAGCTTTCAAATCTCCCCCTTGTCCCAGACTGGCTCCTTCATCAACGTTCTCCTTCAACTTGAAGGTGTGGAGGAAGACCCTGGGAAATGCACTGAAAAGCGACTGATTTGGTCAGATGGAAGGGGGCTCCTGGGAGGCCGAGGCTGCACACCTGCGCACCAGCCCTGGTTTATCAGGGCTCTAGAACCTCAGACACCTGTGGTGGAGGTGAAGGAACTGGGGGCTCCCCTGGAGGGAAGGGAACTTGCTCCAGTGGGGGCCACTGCTTCTCAGAGTGGACTGTGGATGCAGGTCGGGGCATCCATGAAAACCAAGGTGGCAGCCACCAGCTCCGCTTCCTGGGCAGGGGCCTCCACTGCGGGGAACCTGAGGCTCCTGGCTGAATAGGCAGAGAGGGTGGGGCAGAGGGAGGGGGACAGAAAGCATTCTGTTCATCAGACAGGGCTGGTGGAGCCTGGGGGTGCTGAGGACCCCAAAAAGGGGTGCTCACCTGGAGATGCAGGAAATGAGAAGGCCACGTGCTCCCTGTCCCTGAAGTCTAATTACTTTAACACAACCTGGATCGGCTCCTTGCGCACTGGGAAGGCTCTCTGCAGGGCACTGCCTGCTGGCAGCCTGCGGCTCCACAGGTCAGCTGTCGGAACTCCTTTCCAATGCTGATTCCAAGAGTCGGTGTGTTAAGCTGAGTCTGTTCTACAGGGTGGGGGCAAAAGCAGGTTTCCGGTTGCGAGTATGGGAAAGTTTATTTCTGCATTAACTACTGCATCGCATTTTCTACACGAACTGTAAACCTGTTTTGCCCCGCCCTGTATGAGTGCGTGTTCTGTGAGAATCGCCACAACACAAACACCGCCTGGCCTCGGGCGGGCGCGGGAAAGACTCCCCAAACAGCGCACTTACCGTGACGTGGGCCACGTGCTCTCACGGTGTGTGTCACACGCTTTATCCTGCTTGATCTTCGAAACCACCCCATGAAGTGTGATCATGATTATTATTAGTTACATTTTAGAAAATGGAACCAGGAACTGATGAAGTTCAGTAACTTGCCACAAACAACCAAAACTGAGATTCAATCAGAATTCTTGATACCAAAATTCAGGCCATTAACCATTATGATACGCCTTTTTTTATTGAAACAAATGTAAGTGTATTAGATACTAGAATATTCACATTTAGAAACTTTTGATGGAAATCTGCAAGGCCATACAAAAGCAGATAGAACGTTATTAACAAGGGCAGACTTTACCCAGATTTTCTTAGATTTCAGCTAGCACCCCCTGCTGTCCCCGGACTCAGTCTGGGACGCAGCTGCCCCTTTGGCTGTCACCTCTTCCCTAGCCTCTTCTGATCTGTTTTTCAGTCTTGCCCTGTTTTACACGACCTTCATGGTTTTCAGGAGCACTGGCCACGTATTTTGTAGAATTCCCTGGAATCTGTGGTGGTATGAGGCTTTTCTCATGGTAAGACTGGGGTTACTGTTTTTTAGGAAGAACACCACAGAGGTGAAGAACCCTTTTTCTTAAAAAAAAAAAAAAAAAAAGTAAGTTTTTATTCTTTAAAAAAATTAATTTACTTTTTAGAGACAGGGGAAAGGAGGAAGAGAGGGAGAGAAGCATCAATCCATTGCCTCTTGCACGCACCCTGACCGGGGACTGAACCTGTAACCTAGGCATTAAACTGGTGACCTACGCTTCGCAGGATGATGCCCAACTGAGCCACACCAACCAGGGCGAAGTGCCCTTCTCATCACATCACACTAGGGGTACATGTTCTCAACATGACTTACCTGTGACGTCCTGATCACCTGCCTGAGGCTGTGTTTTCCAGGTTTCTCCACTGTACAGTTAGTTACCTTTGCACCGAGTCCAAATCTACTCTTTGGAAGCAAGTCACTAAGTGCAGCCCATACTGACTGCAGGGAACTAAGCTCCACTTGGACCAAACAGTATCTACACTGCTGTTTGGAAAACCCCAGTGATTTTAAAGGTTGAGAATCACCGATCTAAGTCAGTTACTATTCTATTCCTCTTCGCCGAGTAGTCTAGGGATAGATAAGTGGGAAGGTCCTGGGAAAGATTTTTCTCCCTTATTAAAAGAGTTACACAGGGTGAAGTTTTTTTTTTTTTCCCTCTCTGCTGGCACGTGGAGCCTTCCTTTCCTTGTTTGGGCTGCTGCTGCGAATACAACACCTTGGAGTGGCAGCCATGGTGTGGGGACCACGAGGCAGTAAGCCGGGAACGAAAAGCCAGCATTATTAGGATGACAAGCAGGCTGAACCACCTGGAACTGTCTCCAAACTTGTTATATTTGGAGTTATAATTGTTATATTGGACAATTAAACTTCTTTATTGTTTAAGTAATTCTTCACTGTTGTTCTGTTACTTGACATAGGGAACTGTTCCATGTGGCATGGGAATGTAGCCCAGCCCCCACTCGGAAAAGCCAGTGAGAATCGAGGTCCCGCACACAGGACCCACGCCCATGGGTAGGTTCTCCCACGGGGAACCAGGCCTGCACCTGCACTGTGCCTGGGCTGCTAGGAGGCTTGCTTTGGCTAAAACTCCCTCACCCTGGATTGAGGCAGCAAATGTGTCCTGCATGTCTCTAAAGTAACTTCCTAAAATCTATGCTAAACCTCCCAAGGATGGAGTGTAACCAGTTCAACCACTTTTCCCCTTGGTCTGCAACATCCTTCTCTTGGAAGTAATTAGCAACATTCTTTCCTTTGTTATCTGTAAAAGGTAATCACCTGAAGTGAACCTGTGCACAGTAAATGAGGACCATTCTCGATGTGATGTGCCTAGAAAAGCAATAAAAGCCTGTCCGGGCAGGGGCCGGGGCTCTCTCTCACTTACAGAGCGGCCATGCCATCCCTTTTTCTCCCCAGGACTTCTACAGTCCGTGTGAATTTGTCTGTCGGTCACAACACATGGACCCTGCTGGCCAGGGTCCGCATCACCTTGATGTTAAAAGCGTTGATATAGGTGCTTCATCCACCTTTTAAAAAACTACCCTTTGCACTAGGATGTGGTGGATACTTAGTTATTTTTTTAATGAGTAAGTGAAGGACTGAATGAGCTGAAGAAGCTATTATAATAACAACAAGATTTCAATTTAAGTAATGCCAGTATATTTGCAATTAGATTCTGTGCTTCCGTATCTTTTCTCAAACAAATGTAATATAGTTGTATACATTCTGCCAGTGGAGAAAAATTAGCATGATAACTCGATAGTGATAAGGTTTCTTGATGTATGTGTATCAAGTTCAAACTGAAGTTTAATGAACGTATAGTTCTTAAATTTTTAGGACTGCTTTATTTATTAACCGAAACAACTCTAGCGTGGTTGAGGCAAACAATGGAACACCTATTGTACAGCAATGAGAATGAAAAATCTAGTTGGCCCTTGAACAACAGGAGTGGGGGATGGTGAGAGGTACCACCTCCTGCGCAGTTGAAAATCCATGTATTTTGACTCCCCAAAACTTAACTGCTGGAAGGCTTACCGATAACATAAACAGTTAACTAACACACATTTTGTAAGTTATTTGGATTATATACTCTATTCTTACCATAAAATAAGCTAGAGAAAAGAAAATCATAAGGAAAATACATTTATAGCATTTACTAAAAAAAAAAAAAAAAAAAAAAAAAAAAAAAAAAAAAAAAAAAAAAAAAAAAAAAAAAAAAAAAAAAAAAAAAAAAAAAAAAAAAAAGCACGCCTGAGCGGACTCACATAGCACAAACCCATGTTGTTCCAGGTCAGCTGCGCCACGTCACCCAACAGCATGGGTGACTCACAACAACAGTGCTGAGCGGAGACACCCAGCGGGGACACGTGCCACGTGACCACACTGACTGAAGTTAACGATCTGCACAGCAGTGCTGTCCGAGGTCGGTGCGGTGTGCACCCTGGGGTGATCTAGGAAAAAGGCTTCTGGGGTGGTGGGAGTTGCCTTTTTCTTCACCTGGGTGCTTCAGTTTGTGAAAATTCTAAGACTGAACATTGATGACTTGGGCATTTTCTGTCCATATGTTATACTTTGATTAAAAACTTCTCTGAAGTTTCTAGTTGAAACAGAACCAACCATGTCCACACTACAAAACCCAGTTACTTATAGAAACAAGCAACATAAGCATCTAGGCTAGACCAATAATAAAAAATCGTATTTTTATAAGAATAAAAATTATGTATTTTTTAAAGAATTTATTTTTAGAGAAAGGGGAAGGGAGGAAGAGAGGGAGAGAAACATCAATGTGTGGTTGCTTCTCACATGGCCCCCACTGGGGACTTGGCCTGCAACCCAGGCATGCGCCCTGACTGGGAATTGAACCGGTGACCCTTTGGTTCGCAGCCCATGCTCAATCCACTGAGCTACACCAGCCAGGACTAAAAATTATATTCTTAATGTATTAAATTGGCATTAAAAAGGTAGAAAAACCATTTATATTTATATTTCAATTAAGGACAATAAGAGTCAAATTATAGCCAACTGTTTAAAACTTTTTTTTTTTTTTAATTTTAGGGCAAGTGTATTGACAAAGACAGAAAAAGAAAATCAGTTTGGGGGCTTTCTTCTGAACAAATGACACCCCAGTGTTTCCCATGGCATGCTTCTCAGCAATTCTCTAAGTCTAACTCGTCACACGAGATACTACATGGTGACAGTCTCTCTCTGGCATCTGTTACTTTGAATTCCGACGTGGTCAACATCTAATATTTTCACTTCTGGGTAAGAGAAAAAGCATTTTGGTCCATTAATTCACCTACTCGTTCCTGGAGGACATTAACCAACTCCGCTATCACGAAGACATGTGTGTCATCGATGTCTTGAATGATGAACTTCTTCCCCAGGGCATTTGACTCATCCAAGTACAGCAGAAACTGCTTCATGGCAGGGTCACTGTAGGGAACACACGGTGAGGAGAAACTTTAACTTCGAATTATACTGGAACCTGAGTGATCAGAATTTTGAGCATGTAAAACATTTAGGTTAATTTAAAAAGTCCTCAACCCTCATTCCCACTCTGCCTTAAGTGTTGATGATTTATAGATGTAGCTTCATTTTAGAACTGTTAGAGCAAGTTTAAGAGAAAGAGGCCAATGATAAGATTTTAAAAGAATGATTTGTCATTGGCAAGTGAAAAACTAACGCTCAAAGCCTTGTAGTTACTAGGGCCTAGAATCACAGCCTCCTTAACTGATTTTAAAAATGAACTTCCTCACTCGTCCACCATCGTTACATTTAAACTGCCAATAGCTTTTCACCACCTTGCCAATGACAAATTAATGTACAAAACCAGTTAAATTGTCACTCTGATAAAACGGGGTGTACAGCTAGAGGCAGATCCAGATTCAACTCTGGCCTTATCACTTAGTTGTGTGACCTTAAAATGTACTGAGCCTCCCAAAGCCTCAAAGTGAGCCTACATACAGAATCGTTATGGAAATTAAAGGAGAAAAAAACGCCAAGGATAAGTATTTGGTCTGCAGTAGGTACTCAAGTTTTTTTTCCTCTTCCTTAAAATTCTGAACCATGTAAGTCTGAACAATCATTCAGAATCTTTAAAGAAAATCCTAACAAAATCTCTTTGAGAATACTGAGCTCAAAGAAGAGATCTGAACTCAATTCTGTTTATTTGTGGCTTTAGTTTGGAATAAATAGGATATTCATAAGGGAAAGAGGGATATAATTTCTTGGATTTACTGAAGTACATCTTTTTCATAAAAGCCTTGAATCACAACAGAGGACACTCTTTCCATCTAATATACAATAATGTGTTTAGCAAAAAATTAATATAGCAATGTCAAGCTGCATAGATTTTTAATTCTTTTTTTAAAAGATTTTATTTATTTTTTGAGGGAGGGGAAAGGAGGAAGACAGGGAGAAAAACATCCATGTGAGGTTGCTTTTCACATGCCTGGCCCACCCAGGCATGTGCCCTGATTGGGAATCAAACAAGTGACCCTTTTGTTAGCAGGCCGGCGCTCAAACCACTAAGCCATACCAGCCAGGGGAGAGTTTTAATTCTTAAAGAAAAATCTTACACAATTATTCGGTTTCTTGACTAATGTCAACATCAATTACAAAGATAATTTAATTCAAAAGGTCAGTGTAATTTAAAGACGACAATACAAATAAGTTTTACTTCTTTCAGGTACAAACATAGGTGTAAGTGAAGCCAGCACAGTAAAAGATTTACTCTAATCACTAAATGAGTATGGTTCACGGCATACTAATTATTAACAAAGTGAAGGCTTCCTAATGATTTTATTTACTTTCAACTGATCACTAAAATGACTTTGCTAACAATTTCCTGATATAAAATGATATGAATAAACAAACAGATCTACCTGTGTCATAACTGACACAGGCTTTAAGGCTTTAAACTTATTTCCCAGTACGTTCCCTTACACTTCGGTGCAGAACACTTAGGTCGCACTTACTCACTCAGGTTGGCAAAACTCAGTTATGTTCTATGGCTGCAGTACGACAATGGCCATACCAGTGTATGGGATCGATTTGTTCAGAACTAGTAGCTTTGCTATTTTAAGTTTTATTCACTCATTCAATAAGTATTTATTAAGTATTTATAACGTTGAAAGTGACGGGACCTTGCGAGTTTAAATATGAGAGCGTGAAGGAAGGCCTTAACTGAGCAGGTGAATGTGAACAAACCCCAGGAGGAGTGTAAACAAGCCATGTATGTGGTGATGTGGGGGGAGAGCGTCCCAGGCAGAGGGAACAGAAAGGCCAAGGTTGCTGGAGAGGGGCCACCGCAGGGAGAGTAGTGGGGGAAAGGTCAGAAAATTAAAACTGGTCCAGGTGATACAGGGCCCTGAAGATGATTTTAGGGACTTTGGCTTTTTTAGGGACTAAGTGACATGACATAACTTACCAACTGTCTTAAGTTTTAAATGTAGGGATCATAGTGCCTGCTGGGCTGAAAAAAGACAGGATGGGGAGGGATGGCAGTGGAGGCAAGGCTGGAGACGGGAGACCAATTAGGAGGTGCCTGCAGTGATCCGGGTGAGAGAGGAAAATGATCTGGACCCAGGTGGGGACAGTGAGGGTGAGAAGTGGTGGAATTCTAGACATCTGCTGCCCAGAAAGCCAAATAATGTGCTGAGCCTAGACTCAAGGTTTGAAAGAGAAGAACTGAGACTCTCAAATTCTCAGTACAAGCAAATGGAAGGTTGGAGTTGTCTTTTACTAAAATGAGGAGAATATGGGAAAAACAGGTTTGCTGGTAAGATCAAGAGTTTGGTTTTAAGCATATTACATTTGAGATGCGTACCGGCACCCAAGTGACAGGTTGAGTAAGAAACTGCATATACAATTCTGGATTTCAGCAGTGAAGTCCAGACTGAAGAGTAAAAGTCAGTCATCAGTATACATGGGGCATTTAAAGCCAGGACAAGGGACGAGTGTAGGTAGAGGGCAGAGTCCAAGGACCAAGCCTTGGACACCCCAGCACCAAAAGGTTAGAAAGGACAGGTCGGCAAAGCAGATGATAAAGAAGTGACCACTGAGGTAGGAAGAAAGCATGCAGAGCCCTGGAGGCCGAGTGAACAAGGGATGTCCAGGGAGAGGAAGGGATCGAGTGTGGCAACCACCGTCACGAGGTGCAGTACTGAGAGTACCAAGTAAGGTAAGCACTGAGAATCACCTACTGGATTCAGGAGGTTGCCGGACTTGGCAAGGGCGGTTGTGGCGGTCGCAGGGGAGAAGGCCTGAGAGAGGCGGGTTTCAGAATGGGAGGAAAGAGATTACAGACAGTGAGCACAGACAGGTCTCCTGGGAAACCCTGCTACAAGGAGCAGGAACAGAGCGGGAACCGGAAAGGGATGTGGGAACCAAGAGTTTCTGCTTTCTGACTTTCTAAACAAACTTTCTCTTAGAGTTTGAGTCTTGGCTCTGAATGCTTTCCTAGTCAGCACAAGTACTGCGAGGTGGCTGAACCAAGGTTTGGTCTGACTCCACTGGCACCCTCCTCACCTTCGCCAACAATTTCAGTCACCCCTGGCGGTTCTAGAACAGCAGCACTGTTCCTCCAAAGAGGGCTAACCTAACAAATATGCTGCCTCTGACCAAAACATGGTGGATATGCTGCCATTTACATCACTCAGCAGAGACACTGAAACCTGGCACCAGGAGGAAACAGCAACAAAATCTGCCCTACTCGTTATGGAAGTAAGAGAAATGAAGTGCGGAAGCTGGAAATCTCAATTCACTCCCATCTTAAGAGAAAAAAGAATTAAAAAAATCTCATTAAGGCCCTTTCTGTCTTCTCCACACTGGAAACAGCTCTCCTGCCACTGCTCCTCACCCCCTGAAAACATACACCTGCCAGGATTGTCTCCACCCCCCCACCCCCTTGGTCAGGACCACAGCTCAGCTGCAGAGACAGTCACTACCTGCAGGGGTGCTGAAGCAAACAGAGACACCGACAGAGGAGAGCTCAGCGGATTGGCAGCCCCTCGTCCTCTGACCTCACCTATTTCTAGCTGCAAGCCTTCCAAATCGGTGCCATTTCAAGAGACATCGACACAGCGGCCAAGTTCATTGGGGCTGGGGCTGCCACAGTAGGGGTCGCAGGCTCTGGGGCTGGAATTTGGGAGCCTCATCATCACTTATGCCAGGAACCTTCTCTGAAGCAACGGCTCTTCCTCTCCGCCACCCTGGGCTTTGCCCTCTCAGAGACCAAGATGGTGGCTTTTCTCATCCTCTTCACCATGTGAACAAGCCGTCACCACCTCCCACAGTTCTTTCCCCATGTGTTGCCTGCCCTGTATGCCCCTGATCCTATACCTCCCTAGGCAGCCTGGCGAAAGTGGATGGCTCAGGGTTTGACAGAGGAGAGACAAATAAGTACTGTATTAATGGGAAAAAAAAACCCCAACAACACTCTCATTCAGTATCAAAACTACTAACCATTCTATAAGCACTCCTTTCAAGACGTTGACCATCTTTTCCTCAGTCAGACGATCCTGACGACCTTACAAATGCTAATAAAAAGAATAAGGTGACATAAAATTAAAAAACATCAACTTTAATACACTTTGGAGATTTACCTCCAAAATGAGGCAAAATATGAAATACTAGCAACCATTCAAATTTGTGAAAAACACAGCACTAATATTAAGAAGCGTACATATTTCAAACTTTAAAAAATTATCATGAGTCTATTGGAATATTAACATATAAACCTTATTTGCAAACAAATTCTACCCAACCCTCATGAACGCCAAGTGGCTTAACCACACCACTGTGTCCAGTCCAGTTTTTAAAACATTAGTTGAAAGACCTTTCTTCCCCGTCAGGAGTATGATGCAAAATAAGATTCTGGGAGACAGGAATCACAGAATGATAGCTCTGAAATGGGCCTTAAAAATTATATACTTAATACAAGCCTTGGAAGAGATTAAGCAGTAGCTTTACCCCCACGCCCGTCCGTCCCCCAAATGAGTACAAGCCAGGTTTCCGAACTTGTGTTCTTTTACCAAATAAATGGCGTTCCCCAAAGATCTGCGCTAAAAAGAAAAACGCCCACCCAGAGCGCGTCAACCTAACTCTTAAGCTTCTACAGAGGGTCGCGGAGCAACGCCTCCCCAAGGATCATTCACGGTTGAACTACTGCAGCCCAGCCGCCCGACCTCGTCCGATAGGCCCGGAGACGGTGCGGGACACCGCCCTGTACCCCAACACCCGGAGGACAGGTTTCTCGGCCTCTCCGGCCCCTCCTCACTTTCTTGTGGACCTCTCCATCTCCTACAGACCTTACTTTCCCCTCTCGCTCCGGGAGCGGACGCCTCATACTTACACCTACAGACGCAGCAGCACCTCCGCGTCGCCGACACACGCAGCGCCCGTTACGTCATCACGCCGGCGACCCAGCGTGGGTGGGAGGCGGGGCCGGGCCGAGGGACGGAGCTAGGAGCGCTGGGGGCGGGGTCACGTGCCGCCCGCCGCTGGGTGGAGGGCGCGGGCGGGGCGCCGCCGAGAAAAGTGGTCTCGTTGGCTACCTGGTCCTCTGTGAGCAGCTGCGGGCAGGCCTAGTCCACGTGCCGGCAGGTAGGAAGCCGAGCTCGGGCTCTCAGGGGAGCGCCAAGACGTCAGCGAAACCCAGCAAGGCGGGGAGATGGATGATTGGCGACGGGGCTTGGCTGGGGAGCGGCCGGGGCGCCCCCGCGTGGACGGGCGGCCTCGACTGACCCGCTGACCCTCCGCCGTGTGCGAGGGCCTCTCGCAGCCTTGGCAGCCCACCCATTCCGGTTAACCGTCCCTCTCTGGTTCTTCCCCGAGACCCAACAGCGCGTGCGGGTGCCATCAACCCGGGCGCTGTAGTGACGGAATGATGATTAACAAGGACGAAGCAGTGTCCATTCAAACTGGAACCTCCCAGACGTCAGATTCTAGCTCTGCTCCTGGAGGTTGAATAGATTACATGCTGATAGGTCTCTAAACCTGGTAACGGACATTTTACGTGGGAGACCCCAGGTGATTCTAAAATTAACCCCTTCCCCGAATTTTGGTCTGCATTCTAACCGAGCTTACTCTCTGTTTTTACCAGTGGAGATGCGGTTCTTGCCTTCTGTTCCTTAGGTAAATTGTACTTCCCAGTTGAGCTCATGCTGCTTTTTACTTTGTATGTTTATATGATTTAGGAACCCAGCTTTTCCACTTAATTCTTTTATTCTATCCCTCAAATCTTTTCCCTCCCCTTGGTTTCCGTATTTTTTGCCGGCGTGTGCGCTCTCTTTAATCTGCCCAGCTCTTCCCAAGGATTCTTTCCTTTTTGCAAGCATTCTTCTCTCTTTGACCATCTCAGCAGTTCCATCGCCTCGCACCTCCCTGCACTCTTGCGCTCCGGGAGCCGGCTTGACGCCTGCCCTGCGTTGCTCTGAATGTTTCCTCTGAAACTCAGCTACTTCTCCTCTTTCACCCTCACTTCAATGCCTGCTTTTCTTCCTATTTCTCCGAATCATCCAGATTTCAAACCTCCATTCATTTGTTGCACAAAGATTTTTGTGCACAGAGTACGTGCAGGACACTAGTCTAGACACTGGGGTTACAATGGTAAACAAGTAACTGATTGTAGTGAGGGGAGAGAGACACTGAAATCAGTTGACAAGGAGGTTTCAGGTGGCGATGTGATACAGTGACTGGAGGAGCCGCTTTGGTTGGGTGGTGTCAGAAATGGCCTTCAGAGCCCACAGACTGTTTGACTTTGGTGGCTCTGGGGAGGAACCAGTGCTCCTGAGAAAGTGATCGTAATATTTATCAGGAAGAGTAAACTGACATAGATATCTACAAAAAAGTTTGTGACAGAGGATTAATGCTGTTGAAATACATAAAACTGTGGCACTTAAAACATGGTGATAGGAGTACAAAAAGAGATCAGTGGAACAGAATAGCCAGCCAGACACAAAACAATAACATGTATGTTTGTGTGTGTGTGTGTACATACAGACACAAATATATAAGGTAAAGGAATGATCACAAATCAATGGGAAAGAGAAGGATTACTCAGTAAACTGAAAAGAAAAAGAAAAATGGACTTCAGGAAGATTTCTGAATAAAAATATACTTCTCTACACCAGCAATAACTAACTAGGAATTTAATAACAACATACTCATGATAGTATTCAAACTAAAGTTACCTAGAAATAAATCAAGAGAGAAATATTTTTTAAATATCTTTTCCTAGTCTTGAAAAATCTAATTCTGTGGGCAATCCACTGTGATTGTGACATGTTCTTATGAGTAAAAGATATGTTTTTAATTAGATGCTAAACTAAATGTCTTATAATTGTCTTAAATACACAGAATGACCCTGGCTGCTTATTGTGTCATCTGGTGTAGAAGAATAAGAACCTCAAATGCTCCTCCAAAAAGCAACACGTACTGGAAAGATATCAGTGAGTACTGGTTAAACAGTAGTTTCTGATGGATTGATTTGTGTCCTTTGTGGGTTAATGGTCCATCCCACGTTGGCAGGCCCAGAGGCGTGCACACTGCGCTTTCTTGGGAGTCCTCTCCCTCCCCTGCGTTTCCTCTCAGATTCATGCTGGTCCTTGTGAAGCCAACTTAAGTGTTACCGCATTCTCCTTCAGCAGCTATTTATTAAGCCCCTGCAGTGCCCCCATATATGTTAAGTTCTGTGAATTCAGTGGTGAGCAAGGTAGCTCAGCATCTAGCACTAATCTGTCTCTGTTAGTAAGTCTTTATTTACCACTAATCTTTATTTGTAAAATGAGAAGATTGGCGTAGATCATCTTTCAGTTGTCAGATTTAACATCTTTCAGTTTTAACACCTACTAAGCGCCAGGTGTTTTTACTGTTTTCTTGAGATCTGCTCACATGGGCCATGTCTTGCAAGTTTACGTTTGAGTCCATTTTTCTTTCGTAATCCAAGGAATCATATAAAGCATGCCAAAGCGGGTTGTCTTGCCACCACCAAAATGAGTCCTGAGTCCAAACACAAAGATGACATCTGGTGTGGTGGGGAGCAATGTCCCTGCGCCTTTACTTGTTTGTGAACTAAAAGGAGTCAGAAGGGAAGTTGGCCCCCCGGACATGGCATTCTGTGGGCCTGGCAGTCCCAGCAGGGCCGTGGGAACTGGGGCCTCTGCTGGCTGGGGTGGGGGTGGAGGGAGGGGAGAATGAGTGTGACATACACACAGGTTCTGTGTTTGTACCCAGTGCTTACTGGTTCGTTCATTTCTGTCTGGGGATAGCAAGCCTTGTGTTGATAGCAGCTGCTTATATTAATAGAGAAATATCAATAACTTCTTACCTGAACATACCTATTTCTGGTCACATTTTTAAAATGAAATTCATCACATTGACCTTTTTTTCTTTTTGAAGGAAATATAATAAAGTTCACTGGATCACTTATTTTAGGGTAAGTGTCAACAGTGAAATTAACTTCATTGTCATGCTAATTGAAATCTCAGCAGAAGTGATTTACAGGTGGCATGGAGGAGTGAGGAGGGTATAGACTTCGGAATTGGGTGGATTCATCACTGGTCATCACTGGTTCTGCCACCTCAGCAGGAGCTACAGCCACTTCACCGTCCAGTCTTGGTTTCTCTTGGGTCCAAGGGAATGACAGGCACAGAGCAGGGACTCACTAAGTAGCTCCCACACGCCTAAAATCACATCTTGTCTCAGATTCTAGAGTGGGTGGAAAAAGTAAAACTCCACTATTGTCACAATAACTTTTGGAAATCTTATGAATCACCACAAAGCTCTCATGGGAGGAAATTGAGGCCGACTGAGAAAACGGCAGGGATGACCTCGCCCGTTGCGCGCTGTTTCACAGGCACTTGCTCGATGAATGGAGTGACTTTCCAAAAATTGCATTTTCATTGTTTTTTTCCTTGTTTTTGGAGGAGGGTGTGATATATATACAGGCTTCGGCACAAATAATGCGCCTTTTTTATTATATAAAAATCTATTACAAAACCATAAGCATGTACTTCTGTAGCATAACAATGTCACGCTCAAGCACACCATGTGCCATTTTAGGTGAAACGTTCACATTGCTGTCCATCTCGTGCAAGACATTCACGTACCTTGCCAACCACACTCGGTGGCGTTCCCCCTGCCGGACCCTGTATGTGTTTAATGCACGTCTGCTACTGGTCTAGTGTTTTTGTTAGTGATACTCTTTCACTAGTGTAAATATGAAGTCAACACTTAGATGCCAAAATGATAAAGGAGATAGATTTGGCATTTTATCCAAATACATACATTTCTCCATGATACTGTAAGTCAGGAATAGCGTGGAAATTAATCACACAATTTTTAGTAAAATTTTGCATTTCATGGAAAGCATGATAAAAGTACTGAACACATTCGCTCTCCTCGGCTGCTCAGATGGGTCCCCAAGAGGGAAGAGAATTCTCTCCAGCCTTCCCTCTGTTCCTCTGGTGCTGGCCAGCGTCTGGCCTTCCGCCTTACGTGCTTCTGCTTCAGGGGAGGACGCTCCGGAGAAGGGTTAGTGCAGCTGCTGTCACTAAGCTCTGAGTCCAGACAGGGAGCAGCCTTTGTGTCTGGGCTGAGGGAGTCTGCATTTGGGGGTGTGCGACAAACAGCACCGTACGTTACATTTAAAGTGGACTTTAGGTGTAACTCTCAGGAGAGGAGCAACGTCCTTATGCTGCTGAGGGGAGTCCAAATTGACTGTTCTTTTGAAAAAACAGTTTGGCTGTAGCTGGTAAAGTTGAACAATATACATGCTGTCAGAAAGTCTGTAATTCTGCTTCTAGATGCGTACCCTAGAGGAACATAAACACGCGTGTGCAGTGTAGATGTGTGTGACGTGTTGTAGCAGTACTGTTTGTAACGGACTCAGACTAGAAATCCCCTAAATACCCGTCCGTGGTAGCGTGGACAAAGAAGTTGCAGTGTATTTGTACAGTGGATGAACCACAGCCTGACAAAAGTGTAACTGCATGAGCTTCATGCACGCAGCGACATGGATGAATCTCACAGACAGAGGGCTGAACAAATACAAGGACACATCCAGTTCAACTCTATTCCTGTGAAGTTCACAGGCAGACAAAATGTTGTTTACGGATGCGTGTGTAGATGGCAAACTATTGGGATGCCAAAAAGTCTGTTTAGTGTTTTCCATAAAATAAAAAACACTTTTCATTTTCACCAATAACTTGATTGATTTGGATATTTTGAGTATGATGGCTATCTCCTGTGTGGTATAATGTTGATTGTTCTCAATTAACATCTCGATTTGATTGCTGTTAGCTTCAACTGGTCTACACTTTTGACATGTTTGATCAGTCACAGCAACTTCTCCACATACTGCACAAATCTTTTTTTGTGCTCCAGCTGCATTTTTACCTTTCTTGAAATGATAAAGCATAATATGCCAAAAATGTTGCTTATTTTCTTATTTTCTTAATATCTTCAATATTAAAGTGGCTATACAAAAATTCACCAATTTTGATGTTTCTTAAAAATGCATGCTGATATGACAGCTGTCACAGTACAGTCTTACCAAGTTGTTTCGAATGACGTTAAAGACAACTAAGCGCTCACTACTAGAGCCAATGTATAGAAAAAACAGAATAAACTTTTGGGCCAACCCAATATAAAGAAAAGCAAGAGTATTACTATAATAAAAGTCATAATAATGATTAGCTATAGAGATGAGAGAGTGTGTCAGGATCAGGAAGGGACAGTGTGGGCTTCTGGGTACTTACTGTTAAAGTTCTGTTTGTTTTTTTTGGCCTGGATATGGTACTGTAGCTATTGTTATTTGTTAACTGAAATGTGTGTGTACCTTTAAACATACATTTTTCTTATGTATGTGTAATACATGGTATATGCACATTACTGTACATATATTATGTTTCTCAAAAAAGAAAAGTTAACTATTTAAAGCTTAATAAAAGAGTAACTCATGTGTTACATTTATAGCATCTATTTTTGATGAATTTTTTGTTTCTTTTTAAGAGGCTCTTTATTTCTTACATACGAAGTTCTGGCCCTGAAGAAGTCTTTGACATTAGATTCTCAAGTTGTAGAAAGAGAAAAAATGAAGTCATATATATATGTGCCCACAGTTTCTTTAGATAAAAGAGAAAATTATGGTAAGTTAATGATAAAGTTATCTCATCATTGTGAAAAATGGGAGGGAGCTAGTTATTTAATTTTGAAATGAGTACTTAAAACACAGTATTAGTAACATTCGTCCCGTTAGCTCTAAGACTCACAAAACCCTGTGAGAACCAAGTTCTTGAAGAGTTAATCGAAGACCCAATTTCTGGCTTCCACGTTTAACTCAGGTTTGCTGCTCTCTTGTAACTAAATGAAGTGAAAGCTAGCGGGCTGTTTTGGTCTGAACTCGCGGTTCCGCACCTTAGTGGGGACCGTCAGTTCAGAGGCTGGCCCTCAGTCTGGCAAACGTAAAAACCTGGTTTTGTCACTAACTCAGAGATACTTCTGATTTAAGGGATTTGTTCATTATGGACACTGGACTGATGGGATGGATTTATAAATATGAACACCAACTTAATTACAGAAGGAAAAGATCTGCCGTAAAGACCAGAAAACCTGGCTTTACTAGTCAGGCCATTCCCCTTCGCCATAGTTAGGTCACATGGAAACCCAGTTAGCAATCAGATGACGGCTGGGCGAACAGGAAAGTCTAGCGCCGAGGAGTATCTTTTCATCAAGATGTGGGTGTTGTGGTGAGTTGCCACACCTGACTCTCAGCTGTGGGTGCCTGCTGGTGCATCGCGACCCCTGGGTGGGGCAGGTGCCCTGCTCCCCACGGACACGCTGCTTGCGCATCATGTTACCTCACCTTCCCGTACAACAGCATGCTTTATGGTGTGCTATTTCCATGACAGCTTTTATGCTTGTAATTCATCTGTAGAGTGAAGCTTAATCTCAGCTACGTAGCTCCAAGGTTTAGTTTGAAAGGGACTATATTTAAGGAAATTTTCCTGAAAGCAGCTAATACTGCGTTGCACACGAGGGGTTTTGTTAGTGCCAGTGTTTTCCTTTTTTACCTTTCCCTGACTGCGCGAGCAATCCTGTTTTGGGATTTGGAGCTCTGCGTTCCGTAATGGTTTCAGCTGCTTTGACAGTGGCGATAGAAACAAATATGCTAGTTTATGTTTTCTTTCTGAAACGTCATGGGTTTTAGTTTATATTTCTCTTTGAAGTATGGGAGCTTGGCATTACGAGTACATATTTAGCGTCACTGCACTTTGTAATCACTTTAGGACTCACCTACCAGGCAAGAAAAGAGCTTCACAAAGCAGTAAGGAAAGTATTGGCAACCTCGGCCAAGATATTGCGGGGTCCATTTGCTGGTAAGTACCAGATACCTCCCTGGGAGGCCTGATCAGTATTCTGAAAGTCAAATCCGATGGTGCACCCAACACAGTTTTCCATCTCACATGCTGATGTTTATTATCACAGTGAAAAACTGAGTAACATTATACTTTTGGGCTATATTTAATTTTAAGGCTTGACTCGGACATTTTTTTCCTTCCATCTTTGAGGATATATTATTGTTAGATATTTGTAAATAAATATTAAGACTAAGTATACCCTCTTCAGAATTTAAAATCTGTTGGGGAATCTCTTCTGTGCTTTCTCATAATGAGAATATCGCATCAAAAATGTAGATTTCACAACCAGCAACCCTGCGGTGTGGAGCTAGCTATAAAAGAGCTGAGCAGATCTCCTTACAAAGTCGAAATCATGAAAGTGAAAAGGTGAAAAGGTGGGAAACCTTTCTAGAAGTAAAAGAGAATAAAAAGACTTAAATCATGGTTTTATAAAACAACTGTAAATATATTTTTGGGACAAGTGGAGGAATTTGAATATGGAGTCAGACTGGATTTTAGATGATTTTGGAGAATCTTTGTTAGTGTTCTCTGGTGTTACAATGGCATTGTGATCTTTTAAAAAATATTTTATTTTTAGAGAGAGGAAGGGAGGGAGAAAGAGAGGGAGAGAAACATTGATGCGCCTATAGGTTGCCTCTCACATGTCCCCAACTGGGGACCTGGCCTGCAACTCAGGCACATGCCCTGACTGGGAACTGAACCTGCGATCTGTCGGTTTGCAGGCCGGCACCCAATCCACCGAGCCACACCAGCCAGGGCAGGCACTGTGACTGTACATGGGAGAATGCAGGCTTAATTTTGGGAGAGTCAGTGTGAGCTGTGGAAGGGTAAAAGCCATGTCTGCCACCTCCCTTCACACAGTTTAGAAAAAAATACATAGACATGCACATAGAATGAACAAATACGGCAAAATAACAGTTACTGAATCTAGCTGTCGTAGGCATATGCATATTAATGTATTGTTCTTTCAGTTCTTCCAGATGTTTGATATTTTCTATAGTGAAAAGTTTTTTAGGGAAAAAGAAACAAAAAAGACCACATAGTGTAGTAGTGAAAGCAACATAGTCTATCAAACAAAAGCACATAGATAATACACATAATAAATTAAAAAATAATTTGACATACCATACATAAGAATAAACCCAAAATGGATAAATGACTTAAATGTAAGCCTCAAGCCATAAAAATCCTGGAAGAAAACACAGGCAGTAAAATCTCAGACATCTCTCACAGCAGTATTTTTGCTGATGTATCTCCTAGGGCAAGGGAAACAAAGGAAAAAAAATAAACAAATGGGACGACATCAAACAAAAAAGCTTCTGCAGAGCAAAAGAAACCATCAACAAAATGAAAAGGGAACCTACTGTATAGGACAACATATTTGCCAGTGAGACATCTGACAGAGAGTTAATTTCCTGAATACATAAAGAACTTACACAACTAAACACCGGGAAGACAGAAAGTCTTAATTTAAAAAATGGGCAAAGGACCTGAACAGACATTTCTCCAAAGAGGACATACAGATGGCCAACAGACATATGAGAAAATGCTCAGCGTCACTGGCCATCAGAGAGGTGCAAATTAAAACCACACTGAGACACCACCTCACACCCGATGGTATCATCAATAAATCAACAAACAAGTGCTGGCGAGGGTGTGGAGAAAAGGGGACCCTCGTGCACTGTTGGTGGGAATGCAGACTGGTGCAGCCACTGTGGGAAACTATGAAATCTCAAAAAAGTAGAAATGGAACTGCCTTTTGACCCAGTGATCCCACTTCTGGGCATATACCCTAAGAACCCCGAAACATCAATTTGAATGAATATACACACCCCTACATTCACTGCAGTATGTACAACAGCCAAGATCTGTTAACAGCCCCAGTGCCGTGAGCAGATGAGTGGATAAGAAAGGCTGGTATTTTCGCACAGTGGAGTTACACCCGTGGCCGTGAAGAGAAGGAAATCTCACCCTTTGTGACAGCAGGGACCTGGAGAACATTATACTAAGTGAAATTAGCCAGGCAGAGAAAGACAACTATGACCTCACCCAAAGGTGGAATCTCATGAACAGAACGAACTGACAAAACAGAAACAGAGGCGTGGACCCGGGGAGCAGACTGACAGCTGTCAGAGGCAGCAGGGAGGGGGCCCTGGGTGAAAGAAGGTGGAGTTTTAGCCAAAGAACACAGATGCCGGACCCTCAGACAAGAGTGTGCTGATGGCCAGAGGGAAGGGGGGCAGGAGATGGGTGGAGGTGGACGAAGGGGGAAAATGGGGACAAATATAATAGCAAAGACAATAAAAATAAAGTTAAAAAATAATACAAGAGAACTGAGAATAGAAGTATTAGTTAATATCGATGCCTGGAAATAGATTTAACTCTCCTGTTTTAGATTTCAAGTATTTATAAATGACCACATTGAAGAAATGCGAGGATAAAAATGCTGTTTCTACCTGTTCACATTGCTCATGCTGTCTTTTTTCCTCTCCGCAAAGACACCTTCAGCACAGTTGACGTGGAGGATCACGAGTGCGCCTCGTGGCTGCTCCTGCAGAGGAGTAAGTCGGACGACCGGTCAGCCCGATGGCAGGCCGTGCAGGAAATGTCGGAGGCCCACCACTGGCATGGTAATGACCCTGAACGCATGGCACCCCAGCGGCCGGCTCTCTGTTTCTCATAGAAACGAGAAGGGAATGAGGCTTCAAGGAAGGAAAATAATCCAGGCAATTGAAACATGTATTGAAAATATTTCCAGAAATCAAAAAGGAAACTCCAGTGAAAACCCCCTGGCCTCGTAACCGAACATGCTTGATAAGAACCACCTCCAGACTGAGGGTGATGTATTTGTGTAACTTTGTACGAGAACAGAGTCCTGTTTGATTCCAGAAACTCTTGACTCTGATAGTTATGGCCTGATGTTGTGTTTACTTTTGGGGGGGAGGGGTTCTTAGGTAATAAAATATGTCTTAATTGCTTGCTGCCACACAATTATATTTGCTTTCACTTGACAGTTGGCTCTGATACTAACAATTAGTCAAATGTATCTAATTTGTGTGTATATGTCATTTTAAGGGGTATTTAAAATAATTCTGTTTAAAACTTATAAGCTTTACAGTAAAAACACATGAGCCTAGAGCTCAGATCTGCTCTAATTCTAGTACAGAGACTAATGCACATTTTGTGACTAGTCTCGTGTCGTAAAAATGAGTAAACAGAAAATAATAATGTTCTCAAAGGAAGTTAAGTCTCAGAATAAGATCTATGCCTCCACATAACTTAACTAGTTGATTGATTGGTGGCTGTAATTACACTTTATAAAGTAAATATAAACTTACTTCATGTTCATGCAAACTTAGAATAAAAATCTTTTTCAAAATCTGCCTTCTAGGACTCCAGTTTGGACTTACTGTATCAGGAGAATCAGGGTTGGAGCCCTGGCATGTGCATTTTAAAAAGTCCCCCACTTGATCTTGAAGAACCCACCCAGGTTATGGGCTGCCACTGTTAAAAAGACCGTCTGCTACAGCAGCTGCAATTTTGTTTTGACACATTTCTTAGTCCGTTTGAGCCGCTGTAACCAAGTATCGTAGACTGGGGGCTTATAAACAACAGAAATGTCTTTCTTACAGTTCCAGAGGCTGGACGTCCTAGATCAGGGGCCAGCAGAGTGGGCGTCCTGGTGCATAGCTGGCTATCTTTTCTGTTTCCTCACCTGCCGGAAGGGACAGGGCAGCTCTCTGGGGTCTCTTTTACAAGAGCACCATCATGACCTAATCACCCCCAAAGGCCCTTCCTCCAAACACCAGGACGTTGGGGCTTAAGTTTCAACACTCGGATCTGGGGGAACACAGACGCTCACTCTGCAGCAGTGCGTGAGGGGTGGAGCGGCAAAGCTGGAAGGCTAAAGCAAAGCCCCGCCGTCCCTCCAGCCTGTCTGTGGCAGGAGGGAAGGAAGGCCGCTTCCTGCTACCAGGGACCATGGCCCGAGGTGCAATCGAAGGGTTTTGAGGTAGCGATTGAGACAGATTTGAACATTACAATCATTTTTAAAGAGAAGTTAAATTGGTTCTGACCTATCAATTTTCACATTTGAGGTTCCTCTTTTCAAAAACGTTAGTTAGACCTTGATGCACCCAGAAACACAAACGTGTCATATAAAAATTAGACTGCTTTCAAGGAGGCTGCCCACGCGGTGCCTGAAGCACCCCTAAGGCAGCTGGCCGCTGACTACAGACTCTCGCCGCAGATTACCAGTACCGGACCATCGCGCAGGCCTGCGACCTGAGAACGCTCATCGGTTTGGCACGAAGCAGGGAGAGCGATCTTCGCTTCTTCCTCCCTCCGCCTCCTTTGCCGTCTTTAAAAGAAGTAAGTAAATAAAATAATCCAGTGAGTGAGCAAAGGGTTGATATATAGACTTTAGGTGCAGAATAAACACTCAAAAAGCAGTTTGTTGGCTACTGTTTACACACCGATAAACGAGGTCAGCCTGAGATTGTAGTTTTCACGCAGAGTTCTTGATTCCTCAGAAATGCTGTTTCTCTTGTATCATTTTCCATTTTTGGTACTAGGGGTCTCTTACCCCAGAGGGTAACTTCATAGCATATCAGCGTCCATGAATCGGTCCCTTGATCTAAGGTTGTTTTTAGAAGAGTTTTTCTCATCTTCAACACTATTGACATTTTTGGCCAAATAATATTTGTGTTGGAGGCTGCCCTGTGCCATGTAGGGTGTTTAACAGCATCCCTGGCCTCTTTTCATTAGATCCTAGTAGCAATCCCAAATCGGGACAACCAAAATGTTTCCAGATAGTGCTAAATGTCTCCTGAGGTACAAGGCACAGCTGGAGAACCGCTACACAGTTATTAACGTATCAATACATGGAGATACCAATTTTTAATCAGTAATACAGACGCTTGAGCATGCTTCTTGAGTACCTTTCCTAGACTAGAAAATGAAAATCCGAAAAGTTGCTATCAGTTTTTGAAAAAATAGAAAAACAGATAGACTAGATAGATATAAGTTATTAGGGAAAATCAGATAGTAACTTTTGTTGTGAACCAAGATGTGAAGTAGCCTATGAAGTAAAAATGTAGAGTTATACTTTGCAATAAGTCTTTCAGATCGAGGTAGCAGACATGAAAATATAGAATTCAAAATTAAACAATCCTCCGTTTATCTGGGCTGGTAACTCTTTTTGAGACTAAAAAGCACTAATTTATCTCTGCGTTTTTTTGTCTGTTGTTTGCTTTTTTGGCTTAGATTCTTTCGGTACTTTTTTTTGACATTCAGTTGTTGAGCTTAATTGTAAAGAATTTAGTTTCCTTTTATTTCAGGATTCCTCCATCGAGGAAGAACTCAGATGCCTGCTGGCTTCCTTACCCCAAACGGATCTGGATGAATGTATCCGGTATTTTACGTCTTTGGCTCTGAGCGAAAGCAGTCAGAGCCTGGCAGCACAGAAGGTCAGCTCCCCTGTTCACCCGTAAATGTTTCCGAGGGCCCATGCTTTCCCAGGCATTGTGCCGGGGCCACAGGAACTGAGTAACCGGCGCCTGGTGTGCGCCTGCCCGGGGCCAGGTGCTCGGGATAACGGGGAGACGGGTGAATAAACGTCCTTTCTCCGTGCAGTTTTGCCACGCAGGCCCCTCATTATGAGCGGTGCTGGGCATCATTTCATGTATTTTAGAGGTGTATTTCTTTTCCTAAGAACTTTCTTTTATGACGGTTGCTCATTTTCCATAGCATTGTTGGTATTTTTCTCACTGATTTATAGGATATCATAGCATATTACTGACATTTGCCCTTAATCTGTGGTAAGAGTTGAAATGTTCTTTCCCCACTTTATTCTTACATGTTTTTAATATCTATTAGGACTTTTCCTCACTATTCTGTTTCATAAGATTTTCATTTTTCTTCTTTTCTTCCATATGGACCTGAATTTCAGTTTGGGAAGGATTAAAACTGCATGACCTCTGTCATCATTGCCTTTAATTTTTTTCAGTAATGCCTTTCCCTTTTTTATTATCTTGATTAATAGACTTTACGTAGACTAGGCTAGCATAATCTGTCCCTAGAACATTACGATCAACCCCGGCTTTTCTTGCATATAAGGAATTGCGTATTAGTACTCTGTACTTTCAGGTACAAAGGGGAAAGAATTGAGAAAGACTCAGAGATCATTCTTTTCTAGGGATAGTTCCATGATTTCTATCCTAGTAAGCCACGGTTTGCATAATTAAAGTTCCCATGATATTCAGAGTCCTATGTATTAATCCTTTATAATACTGTGTATATGCAGAGATTTTTTTTGTCCAACAATTAGTAATTTAAAAAAAGATTTTATTTACTCTTTAGAGAGGGGAAGGGAGGGAGAGAAACATTGATCAGCTGCCTCTCACACGCCCCCCACTGGGGACCTGGCCAGCAACCCAGGCCTGTGCTCTGACTGGGAGTTGAACCAGCGACCTGTTGGTTTTCAGGCCGGCACTTACTTAATCCACTGATCCACAGCAGCCAGGGCTTAGTCATTTCTTTTTCAAGTAAAAGTTTTACTTATCTCACTTTCAGGGTGGTTTATGGTGTTTTGGAGGAAATGGACTTCCTTATGCCGAGAGCTTTGGAGAAGTTCCTTCAGTGACAGTGGAAATGTTCTGTCTAGAAGCTTTAGTGAGACATTCTGAGGTAAAGTGCCCTTTCAGATGTGTTTTATTTTTATCACAAAATTGTGCATATGCATGCTTATTCAAGGGAAATCATCCTCATTTAGGATAAAGGAAGCTTTTGGGTTGTTTTTCAATTTCTGCTTTCCCCCCATTTGATTGTTCAAATTGATAAAAAATGATCTAGCACCAACACATGAATTTCATCTCGCGAAGTTTTTCTAAAAGTGGATGTAATCTTAATTGCACACAAAGAAAGCAGAGCATTGTCTAAATACATTTACCTTTGAGTTATGCTGTCTTCAACCTGTCTCAGATCACTTTTACAAGTAATGTTATCAGGTAGTTAATTTCCATGAAAACATCTGTCAAAGATGGTGGAAAATATTTGAATGACCAAATTTTAGCCATAGCACGTATCAGTGATTTTCAGATTTCTTGGTATTATGGCAACTTTTCTACTGTGGTCACAGTTTGATTTTAAAAAAGGAAAAAATAACAGACATTGTGGTGTTCAAACATTGGTGCATAGAAATCACTCAGGAAGCATGGTAATCACCCAGGAAGCGCACATTTCCTGCTCACCTGTAGCAGTCTGAGTGTACAGATGTGGGGTGGAGCCCAGGAACTGGCGTTTGTACCCGACGTCCCCAGTGAGACCACCACAAGAGGTTCCCACGTGGTGAGAAGCGTCCTCCTAGACACTGTAAACTCTCCCGTTTAACCTTGGGAACCATTAGAGTCGGCTCAGAACCATGGTGCTTTCTGGTCATGTTAGGTCCCACCTGTGGAATTAGGAGTCAAGGTCAGAGCAGAGTTCGTACTGGACCGCGGAAGGGGATGCAGGACAACGGGCTTGAGTTTTTGCGATGTACATCTAGTTTCTGAAGCAGTAGATGCATCCGCAGTATGAAATACAGCGCATGGAGCTCCGGAAGCCTCTCAAGTTATGACCTACCTCGCTCGATGTCTAAAAGGCATACTTCTAAATGCGTGTAAAGTGTGAAGAAATTTAATGAAAATGTAGAGAATGGTAATTGTTGCACATATGTGAGTGACATGGTGTCACTAGTGATGGGACAGTGAGTAAGACAGTGATGGGAGGAGGCAAGGCCCTGCCAGTGACCTTGGCAGACATAACTACCTGGTCAGTTTTGTCACCTTACCGTAATGCACACATTTCCTTTGGCTTTCTTTTACCTCTTTCAGCCACTAAAAATTCATATCCCTTCTTCTATTTTTTCTTGATCTTTCTCTTTTAAAAAGTGTTCTGACTCCTAAGTTTAGGCCGGCCCCAGTGGCTGGAGTTTGTGTGGGGCAGATGTTGCTTATCTCTGTGGGAGCCGCCACTTGGACAGGGGTCCCATTATCAGGGGCAGGCTCCTCAAGGGTAGAGGCCGTTCTGAGCCAAGCAGAGTGTCACTAAAAGTTGAGACAGTTCTGTAATGACGACACTGTCAAGTTACATCCAACCCAACGCCAAACAGTAACTTTAGGAAGAAACGTTGCAGGCGTCCTGGGGAGATGACTCATTTTTTCCAGTGATTTTGAAGCGCTTCGCGTGTAGGTAGGGGTTTGTGTTTTGGGCAAGCTGAGGCGAGGCTGGCTGGTCGGTCTCTCGGACTCTGCCACCTCGCTGCCCGTCAGCATGCTGTGTCATCTGGTGAGTGAATTTGTGCAACATTAAGTGAGCTTTCATTGATTACTGTGCCAGATATCCACACACTGTGATAAAATCGAAGCATACGGAGGCTTGCAGCTGCTTCAGAGGCTGTACCGCATCCACAAGGACTCCCCAAAGGTGCAGAGAAACATAATGCGAATCATCGGCAACATGGCTTTGAATGAACATCTTCATCCAACTATAGTTCGCTCAGGTAACAACTCCATATGCTGAGTATTTTGGATCCAGTCTTTTGTGTACCTATCTCCATCCATCATGATACATTAATTTTGCAGCAGACTAAAGACTTTGCTTAGAGCATGTCGCTTTAGCAAGGAATTGCTTTAGAGGTGTGGACAATCCACACCTAAGATAATCAGTGTGTGGAAAGTCACAGGAGAGCAGTTTTTGCTGATGACCATCTAAATGTTTATATCTTTGATAGAAATGATTATCCAAGGCCACGATCTGGGTACTGTATGTACTTATTGCTCCTGGGGTGTCTTTATTCTTTGCTTTTTTTTAGTAGAAAAAGGTAGGTGATATATACAAACAAACACACACACATCACATACACATTCACATACACACAACTACACATGTAGCTGACCCTTCAATAACACAGGTTTGAAGTGTCCACTTGCACATGGGTGTTTTTCAGTAAATACCTGTAGTTTCAGATCCACCGTGGGGGTCCACGGACGCAGAGAGCTGACCAGGTGCATTGATCTGCCCCGTTGTATACAGGGGACTTGAGCACCTGTGGATGTCGGCATCTGCAGGGGTCCTGGAGCCAAGTCCCTTGCAGATACTGAGGGACAACTTCAGTTTTTGAGGAGTCGACAGTTACACACGGATTTTCGACTGCGTGGGGCAGGCGAGGGTCAGTGCCCCCAGGCACCTCCTTCAAGGGTCAGCTGCATATCCACTTGTTCTTATTTTTACATACAAATTTATATAAATTCATTTACATAAATTATGAATTCACATTTAAGAGTGTCTTTTGATCAGCAGAA
Organism: Anoura caudifer; assembly: GCA_004027475.1. Classification (NCBI taxonomy): domain Eukaryota; kingdom Metazoa; phylum Chordata; class Mammalia; order Chiroptera; family Phyllostomidae; genus Anoura; species Anoura caudifer. Next base: position 12,027 of record PVKU01011269.1, on the reverse strand, counting down.
GAGGGATCAGCAAACTCTGTAAAGGACCACTTACTATGTTTTTTAAATTAAATTTCGTGGGGTGACACTGGTTAACAGGGTCATTTGGCTTCAAGCGCACGTTTCTGTGATTCGGGGTCTGCACGTTGTGTTCTGTGCCCACCACCCAGAGTCAGCTCATCTTCTGTCACCATACATATGTTTGGTCCCCTTTTCTGTAAGTTTTATCTGTTCCTATTTTTGTAGATTCTTTAAATTTTTTTTAATTTATTGATTTCAGCGGGGGAGAGAGAAAAACGTTGACTTGCTGTTGCACTTATTTATGTGTTCATTGGTTGATTCCTGCACGTGCCCTGCCCAGGACCGAACCCACAATCTCAGCGTATTGGCGTGACACTCTCACCAACAGAACTACCTGGCCAGGCTGTAGAGTCTTAAGGTGGAAACTTACACACTGGTTTTAACCTTTTTTCTCATTTCCATCATATTCTTCTATAAATGGGTGGGACTTCCACTGCTGAGTGCTATTTTTTTTTTGTTTGTTTTCACAGTTTACATGTATTCAGAGGTTACATAATTTAGAAACACTAAATGTTAAAGGAAGACAGAACTTTTCCCAGGGGACATCTGATGTTTTGTAAGAGGTGAAGCAGCGTCTCAGACGTTGTGAAAATGCTTCGTCGCAGCGATGGCCTGTGCTGGGCTTTCTCTTGTCTCTCGGAGTCTTGTGACTCCGTTAAAAATGAAGTCATATTTTTTGTATGTACCAACAACATACTTGTATATCTCTACAGGTAGAATTTTAAAACATTATTATTATAAACCACTCTCTAACAGATTTTGAAGAGGGACTTTCTGATAGTACAGATGTGTACATTAATGTTAAAGAGTTACTGGGCCTGAAACTTCCTTCGGGCTGTTAAACACTGGCCGCCTGTCATCGCAGCGAGTCGCACCCCTAGGCCCCAACGAGCGGGCAGAGGGTGTGGGGACAGCTGCTCCCTGGGGTGCCTGCTGGGCTTGGTCAGAGGCACGGTCCATGTACACTGCTTTCTTAGGCTCTTCTTCCAGCTCGAAGGAGCCAAGTGACTTGACTGAGCTTCCACAGCAAGTAGGCAGGAGACAGAAATTTGAGCCCAGGTCTCTCTGATCTCAAGGCCCATATTCTGTTTTTTTTTCAAATTATATAAATATTGCATGCAGGTGCATTATTTATATACTTATACATACTTCAGAGAACACAGGTGACATCAAACCTACCTTTCTGAAGGGTCCTCTCCAATCCCAGTTCCCTTCTAACGCTACTGGGTGCCTCTCTCCAGACCTCTGTGGGGGGTGGGTATGTGCACCCCTGTGCTTTCATACACACTTACGTGCACAAAGTAAGATGTTGTTGTAAGAACCAAAAACATACAAAATAAATGAAATTGTACTGCTTTGTGTCTCTCTAAAAATTTTTTCCCTCCTTGAATTCCAGGTTTTACAAGATTTTTTATCTATTAAGCAAGCTTATTATTAAAAAATAATTTTCCCACATGCATTAAAGGCTGCGAATATGCCTGCCAATCAGGATGAAATAACTGGTGTAAACTCAGAGTTTCATAATTCTTGCTAAAAGCAAAATACGATTTTTCTTACCGTTTATGACCTCATCTCTAATATTTGCAACTTTTGTTAGATTTTCTAAATAAAATTCCTTTTGAACCCCTCCTACCTGCTTTGAGACCCCTGAGTGGGACCTGGCGGGGGACCCAGAGGACCTGTGGGAAGATGCAGGTGGAGCAGTGGAGCTTCCCGGTGTAGGCAGGCGCTGAGGTTTGCCTGTCGGCCATCACCCTCAGCCTGAGACCTCTCAGCCAGGTGAGACGGACTTGAGCCGGGACTGAGAAGGTGTGTTCTCTCCCCCAGGCTGGGTCTCCATCCTGGCAGAGGCAGTGAAATCTCCGCATGTCATGGCAGCCTCGCATGCCGCCAGGACCCTGGCAAACCTGGACCGAGACACGGTGCGGGAGAAGTACCAGGACGGCGTGTACGTGCTCCACCCCCAGTGTCGCACCAGGTGGGGAGAGAGACCCGTCCCGGGGAGGGGGGGATGGGGTGGATGCCTGGAGGGCTTAACGTTGTAACTTATCTCTAAGAATTTAGAGGAGTTAGATTCCTTACAGATAAGTCACACACCTTCTTTGCTGAAACAGTTTATCCACAATCACCTCTGAAGAACGCAGGCTGGCACTGAAGTACAGAAGTAGCTGAGGCATCGGGTTGTTTTACATCAGGGCTTACGTTCAGGAAGGTTGCGTTCAGCTTTTACGTGTCGCACTTAAACTTCGTGTGCATATTTCTTTGTTTCCAGCATTTCCACGTAGATTCAACGTCTGATTTGGACTGTAGAGGTCAATCTGGATGGGAAGGAGACAGGACATCATACTTATACACAGGCAGCCGAACTAGCCTTGGCCTAGACCTCCAGGGACGGGGGCGGGCGTGTAGGGTAGGCCGGGTTAAAAGCACGGACTGGAAGGAATAAGTCATGATAAATTTGACTCCTGCTCCTCCTCAGGGTTCCTCCCTTCCGGTCCCTGTTTCCAGCTGTGTCACTGCTGAGACCGTGACTGCAGAAAGGACCACAGCGAAAAAGTTACATGTTTCTTGGATTTCTGTCAGGCACTTTATTACCTCAAAAAAACAGCAAAAACTTTTTTAATTTGAAAAATTAATTGCCTACTTCCAATTTGTAAATAAAACACTACGGTATTTGTGTGTTGCGTAATTGTGTGTGCCCTATAAATAGATGCAAGCAATATACTACCTACATATTTTTAAATGTCATATCTGAAGACTGTGACTTGAAAATGTCATTTGCTCTATTTCTGACAAACATCATCCTTGATAATTTTTTTAAAATCTCTTTCATGCAAGCTGACTTTGAAGTGACACTAGCATAGTCTTTTTTAAAAAAAAGGTTTTACTGATTTGCGGGACATTCTCACGGAATTCTTTGGAGGGTCATCTGACATCTGTCACCTCACGATCAGTAAACCGTGGCGGTTGGCTCCAGCACGTCCACCCGGCTGGCCCCGCCGCCGTTTTTACAGAGCAGCGAGCGTGCTCTCTGCCAGAGTTCCTTGTCGGGTCCGGCAGCAAGCCTCCACTCCCAAAGCGTGCCTCACTTTTATTGTATGTCGTAGAAACCTGCTAAGCACCATCCACAGGGTGTGCTATGAAGATTCTTGCCAATAATGTGTTTATTCTGCTTCTTTTTAAAACTCTTTCCCTGGTAGTCAGCCCATTAAAGCAGATGTCCTTTTTATTCACGGCCTTATGGGAGCAGCGTTCAAAACGTGGCGCCAGCAGGACAGTGACGAGGTTCTAGCGGAAAAGGTTTCGGAGGACGAGAGCAGGTACACGACGTGCTGGCCCAAGGTGAGGACACGGCTGATGCTCGCCGGCCACAGGGCCTCGGGACCCGCTTTTCTCTCCTCCTGGGGTGTTACCCTGCCCTATCCTCTCCCGTAGGAGCACTAGTGGGTGTCACACGAGCAGCTGGGCTCGTCTCCCTGCATTGGGTAACTTGGGGTGCAGCCCATGACTCAGAGTATTCCAGTAAGACAAGCACAGGGGGAGGGCCAGTCATCATTTACGTCCATTAAAAATAATTAATATATCATTCATGGTAGTTGGCTAGTTCTGTGACTTTAATAATTTAAAAAATGGAAAGACCTTGAAGAAGCAATTCTACTTTGGGGTTCGTGGACATTATTTCTTCCAAAGGGCCCTAACCCTGAGGTGAATTCACTGAATGGAATTTGTCTAATGCTCAGTGGGAACCGATGCACTAGACACGTGGACATAGTGTCCAGGGCTCTGTCCTGCTGCTGCTCACCTGCCTTCAGAGAGGCTCACGAGGCACCAAGAACTGCGCTCTCTGACGACACCGAAGCGTGGGGACGGCGACAGACCCCAGGTCCACGGAGAACAGGGACGGGGACTTGGACTTGAATCTCCGAGTTCTCAGGGCAAATCCCTAACTGTCAGGCAGCACTGTTTTAAGATCCTAATTTTCTATAAATGCTTTCAGAAAGCCAATCTGAGCTGGACGCAAAAGCAGGCCTTGCTTTTGGCTGTTGAGGACTAAACTGAGGGTGTTCTCTTGGCACTTGCATTGGCCTTGTGCTGTCAATATTGACACCTACCTGGCGGCCAGAGACGTGGCAAGATGATGCTGGAGTTGTTTTTCCAGTGACCTGCACACCTTGCTCCAGGGTGCTCTTTCATCACCAACATTGCAGGAGTCCTTTAGTTGGAATTTCAACGACCAGGAAGTCACTGGGCAGTGGAAGCTCACACGTGTCTTTGTACTTCTTATTTCATAGTCGTGGCTGGCAGGAGACTGTCCTGCTCTCCGAATTATATCTGTGGAGTACGACACCAGCCTCAGCGACTGGAGAGCGCGGTGCCCTATGGAAAGGTAATGGGGGGCAGCTTGGGAAGGGCAAGGGCCCGGGCCACATGCCAGCCCTCCGGGGTGGAGGGGGCCTGGGTGTCACAGACAGGATTTTCCAACCTTCTTCTCTTTCTTCTTCAAGTAAGTTAGTGAAAGAAGGCTTAGGCAGAGTGCAGATGGGGGGCACCTCCCGTGGCTCACTCAGAACTACTCCAATAGGGGGACCGTGGACCCTCTAGCAAAGTCTCCTTTACTCCTGGGAGTAAATGTGGCCCTTTTGGCTTTGTGCTCAGTCATACTGGCTAAAGGAAGCAAAGAAAATGACGCTGAGTCATACGGCCTCCTTAGGTCATGTGCATGTCACGTGTGCAATTGTATGTGCAGGAGGGACACTGGACTTCCGGGCCCAGGACCCAGCTGATAGCCACTTCCACCTCTGACTCACTGGAGGTCCCAGACAAGTCACTTAACTTGCCTGGGATCCTGGTCCGCAAGTTGAGGGAGCCAGCCTGAATCGGGGTTGGGGGGTGCTCCGAATGGCCCCACCCAGGGGTGGGAGGAAGGGTGTGAGGGCCAGCAGACCAGACCCCAGGGCTCCTTCCCTGTGTCACCCCGAGGAACTGTGACAAGCCTTATTTTGAAGAAAGGATTCTACAGTAAATAGTTTGAAACTGCTGGACCAGATAGTTTTGAAGTTCTCTTTTTGAAAGTTACTTACTTTGAATTCTCTGATTGCAATAATGTTCTGGTATTTCTAAGTAACAAACCAAAGTTATGTTTTCTGCATAAATATTGATACAAGCAATGACTCAGCAGCAACGACAGATGCCGTCATATAGGTCAATCACAAAAGAGGCAAGGCCTTGGGGTCAGGCCACGTAATGAGAAAGGACATACGTCCCAAGCGGTGCGGGCAGTTGGTGTGAGATTTGCCTTTGACCTGTGGAAATTGCCTTTGACCTGTGGCAGGTGCTCCAACGCTGCTTGTTTAGTAAATGCACGGCTTGCTCGGAGCTGAGGCGTTCCCACTTGGGCGAGTATGACTGAGTTAGAAATGGAGCGAGCCGCTGCAGAAATCGAGCAGAGAGAGAGGGGTGTTCCTGACTCCAAATGCAGTGCGTAGCGTTGGTCCAGTAAACACAAGTTCTTGCTTTAAAAATTGGATAGCAAAATTTTCGGGACGTCAGTAGCCTCCTGTCATGCCTGTTTTCATTTTGCTCAGAAAGTCCATTGCATTCAGGAGCAAAGAACTTCTCAGGAAGCTCAGAGCTGCTGGTGTTGGGGACAGGCCGATGATTTGGGTGTCACACAGCATGGGAGGTGAGTCCGTCTCATTTCTGCAAAGCACGCCATGCCAGCCGTTCAGGCTAACCTAACTCCCTGCACCTGTCTCACTTAGAGTGACCCTCTTTCCCCTAGACAAGTCTTTTTGGCTATAGGTAGGAGCTTTTAAATTACTAGTCTCCTTCTGTGCTATTTTTGTTTCTAGAAGGGGACAACTAGTAACAAACCATAGAAAAGGGATGTGAGTTTGACAGCTTAATGCTTTCATGTGGTCATAACGAACAAACATCAGATGCAGCTCCCGGCTTCTGCAAGCCCTGCCTGTTAACGACTCCCAGCTGGTCCCAGGGCTCCCCTTCTTCCCTGCACCCCAACCGTCGCAGAGCCCAGCTGTGCTCGAGTGCCCACAGCCCCGGCCCCCGCGTGCCCACGTCCCTTGGCCCTGCCACCATTTGCTCCCACTCCCTGGCTCCCAGCGCCTGCTGGCTAAGGGACGCCTGCTCCTCCCAGCCCTCTGGCCAACTCACTTCTGCTGCGGCTGCCTAGTTTGTTTGTGAAACACTCAAGACTGCCACTGAGGCCTGGCTTCCTGCTGAGAGGAGAGCAGATGTCGCCTTTGGTGTCCTCAGAGAGGCACTGTCACCATCTGTGTGACCTCTGTGTTTCACCACTGGCTCCCAGCCTGGCGGGGGGAGACGGAGGTGCCCTGCTCGGTGGGTTCCCATGGAAGCTTTGTTTTGCATGGACGATGGGCTTTATGGGACTGTGTTTTTGGAATGTTGATACCATCCTAAGGGAGGGGCCATCGGTGGGCTGCTGTGGGCGGGGGGCAGTGGGGAGACTAGCAGCTGGCTGCATTTTCGAGTCTCTGGGGGACACCCCGCTAGCAGCCTGGGTATGCCTTCTGTGGGACAGTGCAGCCTGTGACAGGCGCCCTGCCTCGCAAAGGGGTTTCTAGAATGTTGCCTGTCTGTGGGGAAGGTTCTGATCTAAGGGATCAGGAGAGCTGCCCAGTGCTGACATTCTAAGGTCCCAATTACTGGACTGCAGAGAATTATTGCTTAAACTTTTTAAAGACAGCAGCTCTTGTTCTGTGTGTGTTTTGCCTTTTTTGGGTTTTAAGAATAATGGAGGGAAGCTTACGCGTTGTTTTTCTTCCGTCTCTGTGGCTAGGTCTTCTTGTCAAAAAGATGCTGTTGGAAGCCTCTCAGAAGCCAGAAATGAGTCCTGTTATAAACAACACCCGAGGGATCATCTTCTACAGCGTCCCTCACCACGGATCCCACCTGGCGGAGTACTCCGTGAACGTCCGCTACCTCCTCTTTCCCTCTCTGGAAGTCAAAGAGCTCAGCAAGGGTAGTGCTTATCTTGCCACGGAGAATTTTCCATTTGGGTTTGATTTTTCTTTGATATCTTCCCTTTTTGTCTTCAGCCATTATTTGCTCAAATAGAACAGTTTCAATACTACGTTAACTATTTAAAATTTAAAAAGTTGTATGTTTTGCTGTAAGTATAATTTCAAATGACCAATTAATAGCTTTTATCCATGAGGAAAATCATCAACTGTTAAAGTATGCATAAGCTTTGCAGATTTTCGCCATATTAACTATTATTTAATTATATGCATTTTCTTTTTTTCTGGCATACCTTTGATCAGAATTTGGAGCCCTTGGCTTGAGCCTTAATATGCCAGAAGTCATTTTATTCATATTTTCTCTCACCTTTATGGAGAGTTACTTGACTATCTTCTGTTGAAAACCTTTTGTTGAACCCTAATTTCTGCAGTCAAATTTTATTTTCCATAAGCTCTTTCTTCTTTGATTTATTATCGTTTGAAATCATTCTAAAGATACAAATTGGTGGATTTCTTTAAGTTCTTCTGTGTCTCTTCACTGCCCAGGTTTTTCTGTTTGCCCCTCGGGTCTGTCTCTGTTAGCTTGCCAGCTTCCCTCTCTATCTGGTGCTTCTTTGTGGCCCTGTTCTCGCTGAGGCCGAGGGACAGAAAGGGTTGGGCACTGCGGTGATGGGAGAGAAGTGATGGGACGCTGTGCTTTAAGGTGGGTGTGCGTGCCGGCCAGCACGCTGGGGCACCCGAGTCCCACACACCAGACTGCCTGCCTGCAGACTGCTCCCTGCCAGCCGGTGATGTGGGAAGCCCTCCCCCGACCCTGGCCTCTGCGTGGGTGTAAGCCCTCGACCCTCATCTTAGGGGCTTCTTAGGAAGGAGATAAATTAAATGAGCCACCTTCTCAAATTAGAACCTAATTTTCTCTCTAAATTTGGAAGGTTAATACATTTTGTTATGACTTGGATAAACAGAACTTGTCACAGTCTTGTTCTCGATAATTTTACAGATTCTCCTGCACTTAAAGCACTACAGGACGACTTTCTGAAGTTTGCTAAAGACAGGAACTTCCAGGTGCTGAATTTTGTCGAAACTCTACCAACCTCCATCGGCAGCATGATCAAGCTCCAGGTGGTGCCTGTGGAGTCGGCAGGTGTGCCCTCTGTTGTTGGCAGTGGTTGGTGGTACCTAGCATTCAGTTATAAGCAACTACTTTTATATTTGGTTTCTCAGTTTTAGGAAGATGTAGATTCTAGTTCTATTGTTCTTTTCAGCCATAGGTTGAAATTTCTCTGCAAATATATTACCTTGGTATTACCCTCTCCTCCCTTCATTTAATTGATCTGATGGCAAAGGTTAATTGGCTAAGTCTAAATTAGCCATCAACTGTGAGCTCTGCTGCATTAGGGTAAGAATGCAAAGCCCTCTACTAGCCAGGCTGAGAGCGTGTGCAGAGACCTTCACACAGATGGACAGAGGGACACAGGTGTTGGCACGGTCTCTCCGTGGTCCAGAGGCTGGGGGCATGAACAGCACCTGCCACTGCAGCGTCCTGTCCTGTGTCACAGGCTCTTGGGGAGTAGGGTCCGAATCTTCGCTCTCTTTTCAGCCTCCCCTGTCACCCTGTGCGCGGTAGGTAAGCCTGACCTGTCACTCCCTGGAACGACTCAGCTTGGGTGTTAGACCCTTTTCTGATCCCCGCCGAGGCTGGGTTAGGGGCTGTCCCGGGAGCTCTCAGAGCTCCTCCCTGCTGCCAGGGACAGTGTGCAGGTGGAGCACTTGCCTGATGGTTCTTTGGTTTGCACAGTAAGTTCTGTCCTAACTTCATTACACAGTATCTAAATAAAATGAGAAAGACCAAATAGTCCAGTGAAACCTAGAGACAGTTTACCTCCAAGTAATACGCTGTGTTACTTTTCGGTCGTTGAAGAGCTGGAAGAGGTCCAGGGACAGCTGCTGGGTGTCTGAAAAGCAGCCAAAAAAAAAAAAAAAGGACCTCGGAAGCTTAGAGCCAAAGCAGAGTGAGCAGAGTTAGCACTGGGAATGTCGTGGAGCAGCTGGTGCGGTGACATGGCCTCGCCAGAACTCTGTCTGCGCCTCCCTCCGTGTCCGCGGGACGCCTGCCTCCTGCCAGCCTGGCGAGCGCCTCTCGGCCTCCCATGTAGGCGGCTCTGGGAGGCTCACTGGACATCTTGAGCACAGAGTTGTAGATGGAACGGATCCCCCGTGAGACGTTCCCAGTTTTTTATCGGGACGGGCAGTTCATTATCAAGTTTATAATACAAACTCTAGGAAAAGGGGTGGTTACAAGAAGTGTGGAATGATTTAGTAACAACCTGCAAGGATATCCAGGTTTGGAAGATGGTCCAGCTCAGGCCCTGTTTACTGTTGCATTAGGAAGTAGGCCAGAAGGCGTATGAAGAATTTATGAAAAGCATAAGTGACAATTGCACTTGCTGAGAATCCTTTCTGGCATGATTAATCAAATGTGAACCTTCAAGTTCCTTTAAGAGTCCCATATCACAGCCAACTCAACATTTAGAACTGCCAGCCTGGCCTCTGTTGATACTAATGGGGGAGGAGTTTCTCCTTAGACATTACTGACACCTTTGTTTTCTTCAGATTTAGGCATTGGAGAGCTGATTCCTGTGGATGTTAACCATTTGAACATTTGTAAGCCACAGAAAAAGGATGCTTTTTTGTACCAGCGTACTTTACAATTCATCCGTGAAACTTTAGCCAAAGACCTTGAAAACTGACAGTTGCCCTCCATTTTTCACGTGAACACAGTGCAGGAAACTTGGTGTTCTCGTTCTCTCTCTAAGTGACTGTGCAGACTAGTCACCCTGTCACCCGTGTGGCCTGGAGTGTGTGGTGGGCAAGCGGACACTCTGTCAAGCTCAGACGCAGGGCTGGCAACCGGAGATCCGAGGGCTAGACCGGACTCTCTGGATGTCAGGGAAGTCCGTGTGCGCCAGGTTGCGTTCTGCTGCAGTGTCGTGCCTGGTGAGCAAGCTGCTCTGGATAGAGGATGGCTTTTGTCACCTGTGACCGCCTCTGACTGGTGCTGGACGAGCACTGATGGCTTCCTGCAGGGAGCGTGCTCGTCAGCTTACAGCACAAGGCCATTCGGAGAAAGCCCAGAATGGAGAGGAGGATGAGCTAGAACATAAAAGGCTGTGTTTCCGTTCCGGGTTTCCCTGCGCTGTCATTTTTACAAGCATGTGAGTGCAAACCTTTGTCTGACGTGTCAGCTGCTAGACCTGCTGGCATTGGTGGGTCAGCTCCTCCTAAGTTTTTATTTTCTTATTGCTGAGAACAATTTTTTTTAGAACAAATTTTTTTGAAAATGCAGCTTAGAGTCTTCCCAGACTTTAACTACCTATACTTATAATTTTTCCCAGATAAAGTAGCTAATCTATTACCGATCAGTGTCAAATGAAACTACTCTAAACCATTACATATATTAGCAATACTTAGTATCAAGATTCTCAGATTCTCTGTAGGTTTAATAAAATATACCTTTCTTTCTTGCTCATTTGACTTCCAGCATGTGAGAACATGAAATTGTGTTGATAACTTTTTTTTAAATAACAGCATTTTTGAGATATAATTCCTCTACCATAAAATTCATACTTTAGAGTTCACTGATTTTTTTTAGTATATTTACAGAGCTGTGCAGTAGTCACCACGATCTAATTTCAGAACTTTGTGCCCTTCGCCAAGTAACCCCGTCGCCATCAGCACTCGCCCCTTGCCACTTTTCCCTGCGCCCTGGCAAACGCCAGTCTGCTTTGTGTCTGTAGATTTGCCAATTTCGGACATTTCGTGTAAAGGGAATCATGATACGTGCCTTTCTGTGCCTGGCGTCCTCCTCTCAGCACAGGGTTTTCAAGGCTCATCCGCCCTGCAGCACACACCAGGGCTTCACGCCTGCCCACATCCAAGCAGCGCTCCGTCGCAGGGCCCGGCCCGTTTACTCCTGCGGGCATCAGGTGATGGGCGCCTGGGTTCTTTCCAGTTTTTCGGCTCTTTTGCTGCTCTGAGCATTCATGTGCCTGGTTGGGTGTGGATGTATGTTTTCCATTCTCTTGGGTGTACACTAGGCGTTAATTGCTGGGTCATGTCAATCTTACGTTTACCACTTTGAAGAGAACAGATGTTCGTAGGCTGGGACAGTCGGAACTAAAGTGGAGTACAAAATCCGGAGGTAAACTGGGGTCACCAGTGTACCCCATCTACATCTGATTGTCTACTAAAGCAGCAACCTCACAGGTGACTTAGCCACGTCACTTGCGTTGTTAAGCAGACGCAGGGAACACGATGCTCAGCCAACAGTAGCGCACGAGGCTGATGGGGTGACACAGGGAGAGGAGGCAGGTGTGTTTGGTTCGTTTTCTTTCTCTGTTTTCTGTGAGTCGTGGCAGATAAGCTGTGGTTGAAACCGCTGTTCATCAGCTTACCAGTGATGCACGGAAACCCCACTCCTTAAAAATCTCAACGTAGCTGTTCCAGCTGTGCTTTCAAAATAAAGCCTGGGAGAGAAATCCAGTGCAGGACTGAGTTACTAGAGTGTTCCAGGCAAGTCATGTAACACTTTTTATTCTGCCTACAAAATGGATACAATGTACAGTTTCAGCACATCAGTTTTGTGAGATTTAAGTCAATGTTTTTAAAATAACCATGACCTGAAAAACACTTCTAAGAATATGAAGTATGAAAACACATGTACTTGAAATAGTTTTAAAATTAGACCATCAATAAAATGGTTCTCCAAGTTTCATGGGCTTTATATGAATATCTTTTCTGGAAAAAACTTCAAGCGAGGATTCACGTTGCCTTTCCCCTCACATGTACTTGAAATAGTTTTAAAATTAGACCATCAATAAAATGGTTCTCCGAGTTTCATGGGCTTTATATGAATATCTTTTCTGGAAAAAACTTCAAGCGAGGATTCACGTTGCCTTTCCCCTCA
>PVKU01011268.1:0-44813 GCA_004027475.1 Anoura caudifer | reverse complement strand
AAGAAAAAAATATAATTCAATTGCACAGTAAAAAAAAAAAAAAAGGAAAAATAGATATTCCAGATAAAAACCTGCCTCACAGAAGCTTCGGTGACATCTGTGAGGAAAAAATAAAATAAAATAAATGACCCAGGAAACAGCAAGTCTTCCCAGCAGGAAAAAGTGACTCCTGGTTTACGTGGGAATCCCAGCATGGTGGATACTGTAGGGGTGACTGTCCAGGAGAAAACCTGATTCATGAAGGCCAAGTGCAGCTATTTTGTTTTGCCCTGTGTTGCTTTTGTTTGAGAAGAAAACAATAGAGCAGAGGGTGTTTGCCGAAGCCGAGGATGTCTCCTGGGCTCGTGCTGGGTGCAGACCGAGTGCTGGACAAAACTCTGTCTGCCCAGCTGCTGAGTTCATTGAGGCAGCATATGCACAGGACAAAGTACAAGTTCACTACCACGCTACTTAATTAGAGTTTTCTCAAGGCATGCCACTAGCATCTGTTTCTCAAAAGAGAGTGTTGATTCTCTTTTTTAATCTTAGAAGGTAAGGGAGTGAGAGAGAGGGAGAGAGAAACATCCATTGGCTGCCCTCTGTATGTGCCCTGACTGAGGACTGAACCTGCAATCCAAGAATATACCCTGACTAGGACTCAAACCTGTGACCCCTTGGCTTGTGGAATGACACCCAACCAACTGAGCCACACCAGCCAGGGAAAGAGAGTCTGGATTTTGAATACGACTTGATTTAGCCAAATCCACAGGCACAGTTCTTTAAAATACAGAAGTTGATCTTCTGCATTCTCTGAGGGGTTGACTATCTGGGATTGGCTTAAAACATAGCATTTTGAAAAATAATGCAAAATAATTACTATTCTTATTTCACTTTTAGGATTCAGTAAACCTTGAATCACCTAGAGACTGAATTTGTGGGTGTGTCGCCTGCAACAGGATGCTGGGGTGTTTTGGCAGGAGTGTGGAGGCTGTCAAAACAGGGCAGTGAAGGGTGACCTTTTGTCTGGGTCAGCTCCTCTGTGAAGCTGCCACTGCCTCCCCTGCTAGGTGTGAGCATCCAGTCTGTTCCCGAGGTTCCTTGTGAATACCTCATGGGCACACTTATTGTGTGGTCTTAGACCTGTGCACACACAGGGTTTGCACACTAGACTCCACATCGTCTCACTCCAAGCCTGGGGCCAGGATATGACAGTGATGACAGCGCCCACTTACTAGAGGCCCCCTGCAGGGCGGGCATTGTCCTGGGGACCGAACGTGGTGAGAGAGGCATTGATACCAGCGTTCCACAGCCAAGGAGCCGTGGCCCAGGAGTTCAGAACTTCCCCTGGTCACTCAACCCAGGAACGGTGACAGGGGGCCAGGCAGACTCTAAAACCAGTGCCTTTCCCATCAGAATATGTCTTCCCTGTCGGCGGGAAGACGCCAAGTGTTTCCTGGAAGAATTAATGATCAAAGCCACAATGAGATATTACAACACACCCCCTGGAACGGCTGTGGTCAAAAGACGGATAATAGGTGTTGGCAGGGAGGGGGAGAAATTGGATCCCTCCTAACTTCTGGTGAGAATGTAAAATGATGCACCTGCTTGGGGAGCTATTTGGAAGTTGCTCAAAAAGTCAAAGGTAGAGTTTCCGTAGTGGCCCAGCAATTCTACTCCCAGGTGGGTATCCAAGAGAATTGAAATCCTCCTGTGTGCAGGCACACCCTAGTACAGTGGTCACAGCAGTGCATTGTAGCCACGTAGTGGAAACCACCCAAATGTCCACCCACTGCTGAATGGATAAATACATGTGATACATTCATACAGTGGAATGTTACTGGACAATAAAAAGGAGTGAAGTACTACTACACATGCTCCAACATGGATGCACCTTGGTGACATCATGCTAAGTCAAAGAAGCCAGGCACACACAGTCACGTGTTTTATGACACCACTGATGTGCAGTGTCTGTAGTAGGCGAGTGTGTAGATGGAAAGCACATGGTGGAAGCCTAGGGCTGGGGAGGGGGAGGCTGTGTGAGAGTGGTGAGCCACTGCTGCTGAGTTTGGGCTCTTTCTGAGGTGATAGAAATGGTCTAAAACGGACCTTGGTCTTGGCCGCAGGAGTCTGAGCTAGAACCATGGGATGGTTCCCTGCGGTGGATCCTGTGCGGTGTATGAGTCATAGCTCAATATCTGTGCATGCTTTTAAAAAGGACTAGCGAGCATCCTTGCCTGTCTCAGCAGCCCTCACTTGTAGTACAGAGCTGACATTAGCGTGTGGAAGCCTGGTCTAATCTGCACCTTCAGAGCACAGCTCGTGTGCTTCTGTGTCGCTTGGGGACTTGTTCATCTCTTAGTGTTTAATCGTGGGAAGGATGCCCCCCAGGAGCATCACTGGTCGTCATAGTCACTCAGGTGTGCCTTTTTCATTCACCGTCACCTTCCCAAGGGCTCTGAAGACTCCCCTCACATGGCCTGTTTCATGTACCCTTTCAAAGAGGCCCTTTCTGGCCAGAGGGAGCTGCCAACTGGAACTGGACCTGTGATTCTAAAGCTTCAGGGCAGTGAGAGGTCTAAGCAATGAGTTGTGCAGACCAGCTGCAGCCATGATCCTATTTACACTCAGTCTTTGCAGAAAGTCTCAGTCGGGCACTCTCAGCAGACATAGTGGGGAAGCGGGCCCCTTGCCTCTGATGCCTTCCTTCCCCCACCACAAACCCATAAAAATCCATGCCCTGCTTCACGTTTTCACTATCTCGCCAGGAGTCCTTGTTGAACAGCCCCCTTTAGTGATGACCGCATCAGAGCCCCTTGCCACCAGCCCTTGGTTACTCCCAAGTGCATTGAGATTTCTGCCAACAGATTTCTGTGAGACAGTTATTGTTGGAGCAGCATTCCCGCAGAGGCCGTTTGAGTAAAGATGGGTTTTTCATAGATGGGCGTGCAGTGCTGTTAGATTGCATTTTAGGAGTAGAATCCCCCCAGCAACATTCAAGGACTCCCTTACTTAGCAGGTGCCCAGTGGTGCGCTGGGTCCTGGGGGGAAGCTCAGGTCACGGAGACTGTGTGAGGACAGGTGCAGCAGTTGGAGAACAACACAGGTGCACGGAGATATGATAGGAGCTTGCCACGCCAGTGGGAGGTCGGGAGAGCTGCCTCCGCTGCGCCCAGGAGCACTCGGGCTTCTGATCCTGCTTTGCTTTCCCCACAGCAAGTCTAGGTGTGGTGGAGGGGTCACCACTGGGAAGACAGTTTGATGAGACCAGCATTCTTGGTTTTTTCCCATCAATTCACCAACATTTATAACTGTACTTGACACGTGGTAGGCATTCCACAGTTATTTGTTAAGTCAACAAATGATGGAATGTTATATAGTCCCCTATAGTGAAAGACAGAAATCAAGGCAAAAGAAGAACAAATACTAAAGGTATTGCGCTAAACATCTATGACCGATGTTAGTAGCGAATGCCGGTTGACATGATGCAGATGCTGAAATCAGACGGCTGTTTCTCCATCTCACCACCAATTAGTTTTCATTTTATCAATCAGACCCAGGCCATAGACTCATGGTCCAGTTGTCAGCGCTGTTGTTCATTCTTATTTGCTCTCAAAATGTTTCCTTCTGTTTAATATACATGTAGGTTCACATGTACACATAGCTGCAGACATATACTCTGTTATGTATGTGTCAGTGTGCAGACACGCACACGCAAAGTGCACACACAGAGACAAACGTAACTGCAGTCATCAGTTTGTAAAATGAAGGGATGCGGTTCTGGTCTCTTCTTTCTGTGCGACCCAGATTTTTCCAAGGGTGTCCTTCCTCACCTTAGTTGGAAAAAAAAATGCTGTTGAATTTAATTGTTCTTTAAACCTAAACTGCTACTTATTAATGAGGAGTGAAGGATTATTCAATAAATGATATTTGGAATAAATTCATCAGTAATTTAGGAGAATAATTAATTTGATGCTTATTTCATACCATGCATGAAAGTAAACTTAAGAGAGATTAAAGGGTTAACTATAATAAAGTTAAACCAAAGAAAAGCCAGGAGACCATAGGATTAAAGAGGCCCAGCAGAAAGCTCATACAGGGCTCCAGCAGATAAATTGGCAAAAGATTTCAAAGGAGAGCTCACAATAGAGGGACTGTAACTAACAAATAGGAAATATTCTGGTACTCTGACAAACATATTGAAGTGAAAAATAAAGTATCATTAGCAAAATTTTATTTAAAAGCAATGTTGCTGATAGAGTATATCAAAGCAGTATTTCTCCACGTTTCAGGTTATGTTATAACTTGGTCCTACACTTGGAAGTGTGCGGCAATATATAGCAAGAGCTATAAGATGTTTGTGGCTATTCTACTTCTAGAAATCTCTTCTAAGAATGCAACAATGTAGTTATGTGCATGAATATGTCTGCTGCAATGTTACCTGACAATGATGAAGGAAAAATGATGGAAATTAGGACCCATTTGTGTTTCATTTGAAAATTATTCTAAAGTCATGGTCACATGACTAAATTCATCGCATATTAAATGGAAAAGTAAGATTTCAATGTTATATTTATTATTATTATAACTTTACAAAAGGAGACATGTTTAAAATTACCAAAAGGAAATATACTAGAATATTCTGGTGATTGAGTAGTGTTAGTGGGACTCTGGAAATTTTTTCTTCATTTTATTCTATAATACAATGACTTTTAAAATTTAAAACATTTTTATAAATAGACTTTATATTCCTAAGGATTATGTTCCCTAGAATATTTATTTATTTTACATAGGTTATTTCAATCAATAAAACCCAAAAGATGCAGGCTTACTTGACTGACTTTAAAATTAAAATAATAATTAGGCAATATTATCTTAATGAGAAAAATGCTTAAGACACCATGGGTGGATTCTGCCTTTGCAAAACCACTCTAGGGTTAAACAATTCTCCCACTTTTCCAGTTCCCATAGTTTTGTGGGCAAAAGTTCAGGCGTATAATCAGTTCAGTGCAGATTGTTGCAAGCAAGCTGTGAATCGCCCTCGGAAAGTGCATCCCTTTTGGGGAGGGAGGCAAGCGCTGCCTATTCCAACCCCTCTGTTAAAAACATAAAAGTGAAAGTCTGAGTCTTGTTTTTTGAAAGGTAAACACACTTGACTTCATTTTTAAAAAAGAGTGATTGCTGAGGTCCAGCTTAGAAAACACACCGTGTCGTTTTCTCCTTCTGCATGTGTTGGTGTTTATGTCAAGGAGCATATATCAAACTATAAACAGTATTGCTTTATTTTATTTTTTGTAGCAGCATCTGGTTCCTTCGCCATCTCAGGGTGGATGTGCCCGAAGCATTAGCTGCCGTTTCCAGGTTCCACCTCCTGCCAGCTGCTCAGGTGCAGCCTGGTTTCTCTGGGGTGCATGAAGCCCGGCCTGAAAGGACAGGGGTTGTGGGGGTGCCCACAGGGTCCACCAGGTCTCCCCCTGGATTCCTATTTAAGTCAATGGACACTGTCATTTTGATCATTGCAGTCCAAGTAAAAGAAGTTAGAGGCAACGTTTAAAAATGAAAAGGCTCATTATCAATTTGGGTAGCTTCAGAACTTTGTGATCTTAGGGCAAAAAGAAGGCTTTTTGTATGGTAGTTGAGAAGCTGAAATAGCGGCTTTTGAATGCAACTGCCTATAAAGATACAGTTTCTCCTGGACAAGACACCATCAGAAAGTGAGATTAATTTGAAAACCAAAGTGGTCATGGGACATCATCTCAAAGATTAAAACGTTTACCCACTCAGAACGTTTGGTGTGGGCAGTATGCATTGGTGTTTTGGTGGTGCCGATCGTGGCACCCACAGGTTGGCACTGGTCTCTGTCAGCGGATCTCTGCATGTATTGAAGCACACGAGTTGGTTTAAATTTGAGGTTTGGGTGCCGTGCAGCCATCTTCACTTTGCGGTGCTGGCCTTCGCTCCGGCTCCAAGCGAGCCCTCAGCATGGTCTGCGTTGTGCAATTCTAACTTCTGGAGCACTGGGGGTTCCTCTACAACCCGCACCGAGCAGGATTGTTCTTCATGGGGGTCCGGGTCCAGATGTAAAACAAATAAAATCAGCTTCTTCAACAAGGGCTCAATGCTGTATAAAGTATGCACCCTGCACATAAGATGTATCTTTATCATTTCATAAACTTGACCTATGGCATTTGTAGCTTTGTGCATCCTATGCTGATAGAATTTTCTTCCTAGGAGGAAACTCAGTGGTCCTCCTGGTCATTGGTTTGCAAACTGACTTTAGGAATAAACAATCCCATTTCAGATCTAATTAATCTCTGGCCCAGGGTCTGTGTTGTTGAAAAGCTCACCAGTGGGGTTGGGAGGCAGAGGAGTGTTCTCACTGAAACGGAACAGGCCAGTAGATGATTGTTTGAACTGGTAATGAGTACATACTCAGGATTCATTGTTCTCTCTACTCTTTCAATGTTGGAAATTTCCCATAATGAGAAAATTTTTTTAAGCCTCCCAAGTGATCCTGATAATCAGCCAGGCTTGGGAGGCCCTATCCACTCCTGTCACTTGACAGGTGAGTAACTGGAGGTGAAGGAGCATTTGTGGGGTGGGAGCTCCTTGGTCTGCCCCAGAGGCTGAGCTCTTAGTGCCGGCTCCTCAACCCATCTTTGGACTGACCTTTCTGGAATTTTAAAGCACCGTGAAATCTGATTTGTATGACTCAGGTATTTGTAAAAACATGGAATTTTGCATGTTCCTTCTTTCACAAATTTGCCTCTTCAAGATGCATTTATAATCATTTTGTTGGACTACAAGATAAGCATTGGCTTCTCAAGTGTAGTCTGTGGTGCTTCTACGTTACCAGTAAGTCAGGTGGTAAAAGATGGGGTATAAGTCCACACCAGCCCACCAGTAGACGAGTGAATTAAAGAATAAATGTCTGGCTATGTAGTGCATTATGTGTGTAATTAAGCAGTATCCGGTGAACCAAACAGCCAAATCCAAAGCAGAAATGCGAGAGACCACCGCAGGCTGGAGACTCGGGATGACAGGACTGGGACTTTGCTTGTTGTCAGTTCCGTCAGTCTGGCTTAACCCTCCAAAGCTCATCACCAAAACCCACAGTTGCGTTGTCTGTCACACAGATACAATTTGCTGAGTCAGTTAAGCAGCTGGCCAGTTCAGTTAAAGGTGTGACGGATTGTCTGAATGATTTGACCAGAAGCCCCAAGAGAAGAAGGGGAGAGAAAGAGAGGAAGGGATGGAGAAAGGGAAACCCCATATAATCAAAGTTGGAGAGAATTATCATAGGAACTGCCTGGGTTTTTATTGTTTGGGAAAAGGTTTTTTTTTTTTTTAAATTGTGGAAAATGAGTATTGTGTTACTTTATTTTTTGTTGTAAATATTTCTTTTAAAAATACAATTTTCCACATTTATTATTTTTATGGATTTATTGACATAGTTGATATAAATTTCAGCCACTTAATGTGTACAATTCAGTGGTTTCTAGTAGTATATTCACAGAGTTGCATGAGCATAAAACCATAATTCCAAAATATTTCATCACCCTGAAAAGAAACTCTATACTCATTAGCAGTCACTGCCTATTTCTTTGCTGTCCCAACCCCTGGCAACTACTAACTACTTTCTGTCTCTACGGATTTGCCTTATTCTGGCCAACTCATATGAATAGAATAATAGAATAAGTGGTCTTCCGTGACTGATTTCTTGCACTTAGCATAACACTTTCAGGATTCACCTATGCTGTAGCTTGTACCAGCACTTCATTCCTATTTTACGGCCAAATAAGGCTCCATTGTATGGCTATCACATTTCAAAATCCACTCCTCAGTTGGTGGACATTAGAGTTGTGGCCACTTGTCGTGAATGATGCTGCCCTGAACATCACTGTGCGGGTTTGGGGTGGACACACGTTCTCAGTTTTCTTGGTTATCCACGTGGGAGCAACTTGCTGGCTCTGTGTTTAGCACTGGGAGGCACTGCCGAACAGTTTTCTGAAGGGGCTGCACCATTTTACAATCCCATCAGCAATGGATGAGGGTCCCAGTTTCTCCCACATCCTTGCCAGTCCTTGTAATTAGGGATCTTCTTGTTTCTAATCATCCTAGTAGGTGTGAAGGGATATGTTATGGTGGTTTTGATTTTCACATCCCCAGTGGCTAACGATGCTGAACATCTTTTCATGTGTTCATTAGTCACTACACATCTCTTTTGGAGAGCTGTTGATTCACATCCTTGACCCATTTTATAATTGGGTTATCTTTTCATTGTGGAGTCAAAAGAGTACCTTTTGGTATTAAGCATATCTCACTGTGCAAGTAGAAAATGGAAGGGAATTAGCAAGTGTTTCAAACACCACAGACATTATGCACACTGTGATGGACTCATAATTCCATGTCACCCACTTTTGGGAAGCATTCTGGTAGTTAGAGAAATCTGACGCTGGTAATGTAAACACATTACACATAGCACACACATAGAATTCTGAGTCCTGAGGGGAATACTGGGTGAGTGAAGATAACGGCTTCACTTTGAGAACATTTTGATGTCTGCGAAATTCTCACACACAAAAGTTTGAAAGTCCTAGGTTTAGTGGAGAATATTTGATAGATGCTGTTGGAGGGTTTTTGTCTTTAGCTAAGTTGTATGGAAACTGAAGAGATAAGTATCTCATTTGTGGTATTGTGAAACTTTCCAGGGTAAGAAAACCTTTTTTTTCTTGCAGACAGTTGAAGGAAATTGTTATTTCTGTCTTTAAATGATCATAATTGGGTTTCTCCATTAAAGGCTTGTAAAACTATGGAGTATGTACAAAGTCATGTTTATTCATTCGATATTCTGAACATAAGTATACTAAACTTGATTATGTTAATTTCAGAAGAATAGAACAGTAAATTTAAATTAGGCACATATCTGCAAGTTATAATTGTATACACGGATTGCTTATATTTCCAAGATATAATCAAATCTTATCCCAAAATCTAATTAGCAGCCGTTTATTGGTGCACTTGACATACAGCAGCTGACTTCTCTCACCTCGCTGAGTAGTGCACCATCAACAGATGAAGTGGAACATTGACCAGTGAGTGGAGTTCTCGGCCAGAATCCAGAGCCTGGCGCGGCCTCCAAAGAGGTGAGGCAGGTCCAGCACAGCAGTGGCTGAAGGGACAGAAACTGGAGGTCAAAGGCATAGCAATCTACATCAGGGAGACAGTTTTCAGATACACAGAAACGGATCTCAGTATCATAATCACTTCCAGTAGTCAGCTGCCTTTGCTACTCTAAATCTGTGTCCAGACTATTTGTTACCTAAGGATGCTGTAGCAAATTACCACAACCTAGTAGTTTAAAACAACACAAATTAATTCTCTCATAGTCCTGAGGCCAGAAGTCTGAAATGAGGGAGTCGGCAGGGCCATGCTCCCTCTGAAGGCTCCAGGGAATGATCCTTCCTTGCTTCTGGTGGCTCCGTGGACACACGCAGCATCCCTTGGCTCGTAGCCACATCACTCTGGTCTCTGCCTCTGTCTGGACATGGATCTCTTCTCTCTGTGTCACTGCACATCCTTCCCCCTTCTTATAAGGACTGACCTCATCTTAATTTAACTAATTACATCTACAAAGATCCTATTTCCAAATAAGTTCTCATTCTGAGGTTTTGGTTGGACATGGGTTTGAGAGGGATGCTAGTCAACCTAGTACACAAACCTAGCCACTTCATTTTTTGGGTACAACTTCTTAAATGATTGTAGGATCCCATGTATATTACCTCCTAAACAAAATCATCCAACAAAATACATCTCAAAAATTGGGCGGGTGGGGGGAGCAGTATATATTTCAGGAAGGACTTTTAAAAAATCCACATGGAAACTGGTATTTTTGGAGTAACACATGATGTGCACCTTTAAGTATATTACCTCATTTAATTCTGCCAAGTTACCTCTTTATTCTAGCTTCCCCATGTAATTGCAGTTTACTAAATTTGTTGATAAGTTCTTTAAAAAATGTTGCCATTTTCTACCTGTTACTGTATCTATGCTGTCTCCTGCCATATATGTAACTCTTCCTCAGCCACTTCACTGACTTGGAACAGACAGATGCTTGAGCTACTTGAACCTTAGTTTCCCCATTTGTAGAAGCGGGGTAACAATTCATAGCTACCTTATAGATTTGTGGTGGCTAACAAATACTATGCTTGTCAAATGCAAATGTTCCACAAATGTCAATTCCTGTTATTACGCTTTTTTCTGGCTGTTTTGGAGGTGTGTGCATGTTCTTTTGTTGTCCTGCCAAAGAGGGCTTAAGGGTAGATATATTGCAGACATCCTAATTTCCTGCAGACACATTGTTATTTATGGACATATTAGTTAAGAATTGCACCTAGCTGTGTACAGTGGAAAACTCCCAAATAACAGCAGAGCATTTGCTTCCCTCTTTGTGGAAAGCACATGGAGGGAAGTAGGCCAGGGCTTATGAAGCAGCTCCGTGGGCGTCAGGAACGAAGCTCTATCTCTACTACATCATCAGAGCCCATGGCTTCCATGCAGCCCCTTCTGCTCCAAAATGGCTGCTGAAGCTCCAGCCCTTGAGTTTGTGTTGCATGCCACAGAGGGGCAAAAAGGGCACCTCTCCCAGCTGAATGACCTGCCTTTTAAGCAGCGTTTCAGAAAGTCCATGTGACACTTCCACTTTTATCTCACTTGTCACATGGGCATGCCTAGATGCTACAGAATTCAGTGTGCCCAGTGGACACAGGGATTCTACCAGGGAGGAGAAAGGGCAAGTTAGGTGTTGGGGCGGGTTACCAGCATTCTCTGCTGTGATGGGTTATATTCTGTAGGGGCCTGAAGATTGCACTTTGGGACTGAGGGTCTGATCTGAGAAGTGAACCAGGTATGTAGCCCTGGGGTAAAAATATCCTGATTTAGAACAACAGCCTTGCAAATGATTTTTACAACAACACATTCATAAGTAGAGAACTATCTATACTCCACACTTGAGAGAAAATGAATAATTTGCATTGCCATTTTGATTATTTCCCACAGTAGCCATGGGTCTGCCCAGGCCTGCATATGCTCTAGGAGAATGAAGCAAAGCTTTGTTAGAGCTGCCCCCAGTTTAAAGCAAATCCACACACCGTAACTACTAAAAGCAGAGCATCACAGTGCGGGGAAAGAACACTGTACCAAGAGTTGTGACTCTGTGCCCATCAGGGTTTAAGTGAAATCCCTTCCCTGCACAGTGGGGTGGGGATGGAGTGCCAGAGCCCTGTAAGCTGCTTGTATGTGAATATTCAGTGTTTTACTTATAGATCCAGAACTAAGGAAAATTGCTCAGCACCTAGCTCAGCCATTTTGCTGAGCGAGGTTTTAGGCAAGCAGACATCCACTGCTGCTCTGGATCCTGGTTTTAGATGGCAAGAAAAGTAGACTTTTGTAATTCATAGCCCTTCCTGAGGGCCCTATCAGAAAGTCTGGCTGGCCACTTGCAAATCATCACCTGCCAACTGTCCATGAGTTTTAGCTCTATGGAATATAGAAATTCACTTACGTGGAATTAATTTAGCACATTTAAGTGGCTTTATGTGTCCTGGCCACACCTCCACCTCCACCCTAGACATGATGATAGAGAAAGCATTACATGTTCAAGCATCAGACTTGGATTCTAATTCTGCCACAACACCAGGTAGGTAGCTGACTACCTTTAAACAAATCCATCTTCAAATGTGAAAGGAGGTGCCTTGAGATCCATTTACTTAATTGATGTCTTCAGTTCATTTTGAAGATGTCTTTAGAGCTGCCCCTCAGGCACTGTGCTGGGCACTGGGGGTAACAGAGTGACTAAGGCCCAATGGCTGGTTCCACCCCCCTCGGCGACTTGGGCAAGGACTGGGCTTGGGGCTGCATGCACAGGCAGTGGGTGCACAGCCACCAAAGATGACAACCACCACTGGGTGGAGTCTGCACTTCAATGAGGCAGGTTTGCTCTGAGTCGCCTGCACGCAATTAATTAATTAGTTACAACTGTGGTAAGTGCCATAAGCTTATATTCCAGAGGGATCCAGCTGGGAGAAAAAGGGGAGAGGGGCTGGAAGATTAGCTGGTGAGGAGGCAGGAGAGGCGACCCGGCCCGGGAGAAGCCCTCCCGGGCCACGGGGAGCTGGTGGCAGTTGGAGGGTGGGGAGCAGGAGCTGCAGCTTTCCCCTGGCTGCTCAGGAGGTTGGAGTTCAGGACACAGGCCTGAACAGCTCCCAGTATTTAAAAAAAAAAAAAAAAGAAGTTCCTCATTTATAATTCTGATTAACACAGCACATTTATAAGCTACAGCTTCTGGAAAAGCACAACAGATGCAGTACAACCTGCCAGTCCTCAGTCTCTTCCTGGTGGAAGGTGCGAGGGGGCCAAGATGAAAGGGCCCAGGTGCTCGGGGGCTGTTTCATCTCGGGGCCCGAGGGGGACAGGATGATGCACTGGGTTTTGAATATGGACTATCTGGGCCTTTTCATGTCTTATGACCTACTAGGTATGGGCTGTTTTTCTTCATGTCTGTAATCCTGTTTGGGGGCTTTTTTCCTCTCCTGGCCCATCAGCTGGGTTTGAAGCCCAACTTTGTTCTTCGGAAGGACCCTACTCCATCTGCCACCAGATGTCTCCTGTCATTATCTGACTTACACCAGCTTCGTGGGTATCAAAGGGGGACCATTACAGAGCCATTGAGATCAAAGAGAGCGCAAATTTGATGATGAACAGGGGAAACAGGCCAAGGTTTGTCCCTAGTGGGCCTGTTCCATCCATTCGGATGCATTATGCATGAACTGGCCGGGACTCAAGCACAGGCAGATCTGCCTCCAGCTACCAAAACCCGGACCTGGAGATGGAAGAAACCACCAGGCAACTTCCCAGCCGTGGCCACAGATGGGCTCATCGCTCACCCGCATTTCTTAAAAACCTATTGAAATTGGGTCAGAACTCTACAGAATCACCTGATGACCACCAGTCCTTCTTTTGTCAAGTTCTTGTAAAGAACATAAAGGACTTTTGGAAATAAAACACCTTTATGACCATGTGGTATAGTAGGAACTTCCTATGTTACAGTGGAGGAGAAACTCGCATTGTTTCGAACTGATAAGGAGATTTCTATCAGGCTAAGAGGCAGCAGGCTAATTTTTCAAGGCCCTCTTGGTGCCAGAAACATGCTGTGTTGTGAAGGTTTGTTTGGCCCAGTGTGGCCATCTATTCGTGTGGGATCAGAAGTGCTACGTTAATTTCTAAGTCAAGGGTAACTTTATTCTTTCAATACACTATTGAATGAGTCTTGCCCTCAATAGAGTCATTAAACTTAATCATTTAGCTGTTTATTCGTGCATTCTCATGTATTTTTTTTAGCTCCCTAAATGTATATGTATAATCTTCACTCTCTACCTAGACTCTCAATATATACATATTACAAGTATTTATTTATAAAACAAATAGATTAATTTTGGACCTGTCATTATGCCTTTTCAAAAAAATCAGCATTAAAAAAAATTCCTAAATTAGCTCTGGCCAGGTGCCTCAGCTGGCTGGAGCATCGTCCCGTACATCGGAAGGTCATGGCTTCAATTCTCAGTGAGCCCACATGCCCGGGTTGCAGCTTTGATTCCTGGTCGGGATGCGTGCAAGAGGCAACCAATTGATGTTTTTCTCTCACATCAATGTCCGTCTGCCTCTTTTCCCCATTTCTCCCCCTATCGCTCTCTAAAATCAATAAACATATCCTCAGGTGAGGATTAAACCCTAAATTAGTTGCAGGTACAGTTTTCAGAAAGTCCGGGGCGTCAAGCAGCATCATGGTTCCCGGAGATAAGTAGCAGATGTCAAGGGGTGAGGACTGGGGTATTTGGGGCAGTGCTCCTGAATTTTAATAAAAGAAGCTGTGACTCGGGCGATTTCATACCGTGGGGAACGCTGACACTCTGCACTGCACGTCTGCCTTCCGCAGGGACACAGGCCAGGCGAGGCACGCAGACCTTTGGGAATGTCAGCGAGGAAAATCACAGCTAGAGTGACTGTGTCCCCTTCTTCACGCACAGATCGCTCCTGCTTCCCTTCCCAAACATCCTCCCGTCCATTCATCTGTCCGTCCTTTTGTCGGTCATCTTAGTTCTCTCTTACTAACTTCTCTGCAGCCATTAGACTCTCACCGGGAAATAGGTGAGGATGGAACCCATATGAGTTGAGTGGGTCCCATTGAGCGTGACTGGCCCTAAATATTACATACCCTTCTTTCAGTAACTGAGAAAGTGAGGCTTATGTTTGTTTGGTTTTCTTCGTATCTGTATACTTTAGTTTTAGTTAAATGTATTGGGGTGACATTGGTAAGGTTATCTAGGTTTCAAGTGCACAACTCTATGATACATGATCCGTATATTGCACTGTGTGCCCACCACCATCACCATAATCTTCTGCCATCACCATAAATTCAATGCCCTTTACCACCCCCACCCCCTTTCCTCTGGTAACCACCACATTGTTGTCTGTGTCTGCGTTTTTGTTTTTCTGGCTTGATCACTTGTTGCTTTCAGCTTTATGTCCCACCTATGAGTGAAATCAATATCACTCAGCCATAAGAAAAGCTGAAATACTGCCTTTTGCAACAACTTGGATGGATTTTGAGAGTATCATGCTAAGTAAGTCAGACAGAAAAAATTAAGAACCATGTGGCTTATAGGTCTTTAAAAATTTTATAGTCTTGGCAGTTTTCTCTGGTATTCTAAGTCAGTTGGAGGACCAGGGGTCAGGAAAATAACCTCATAATAGTGGTGCTTCTTGGAGACGACTGCACCCAAGCCTCTGTCGTGGACTGTTGCATTATGGAAGTCAGAGCTGGGTGCAAAGAGAAGCAAATTGGAGCCTCTCTTCTGTCACCCTCTTTCCTGTCATCTGCGTAAACTGTTCTAAATTGGTGCGTGACTCTGGCAGGTGTCTGCCCTCCAAGCGGCCACAGGTTGGAGGAAGCCCACCAGCCAAATGTGGAGGCGGCAGCATTAAGAGCTTTGGACGCGGGAAGCAATTTCTGTCTCCATCTAAGTAGGACTGTTGGGTTTTCTGTTTCCTTTTTCCCTGGGAGGAAGTGACAGTTGAAAGCCTGGCATTTTCGCATGGCCTATTTTTCCCCGGGAAGTTTTTTTAAATATCCATTAAGGCTGGTTTGTATATGCAACAGAAAGGCATAATATGCCCCTCAAATGAGTGTTCATTATCTTCGTCTGCGAAATGAAGCCGCTGAAGGATGACAAGGCCGTACCCATCTCTCAAAGCCAAGGGTTTTGGCAAAGCTCAACTGTGTCGAAACCAGTTCCTGCTCTTCCCCCCACTCAGTGTCTCCAGGCAAAGCCTCATTAAGCAGATGTTTTCAGAAGTTTATTATAGTCTCTTCTAAACCTCTGAAAGGGAGGGAAGGAAAGAAGGAAAGTGGGAGTGAAGCTGCCTGTATAATGTCCAGAAAACTGTGATTATTTTTTAACCTTGGCTTTGCTTTCCTACTCCCGTTGCGAGGTTATACAGTAATGGATGGGGCTAGATTGAGACGTAGGTAGTTGTTACTTAGGAACAGCCCAAAACATCTAAGAAAACAGCCTTTTGTAGGTAATTAAAGTGTTTTTTCAGGTCAGCCACACTGTCACATGTTCCCTTAAGTGGCCACAATGGGGTCATTGGAAACACAGGTGCATAAACACGTCTAGTACAGAAGGGATCGCGCAGCGTTCAGGGAACAGGTTTCCCTCCGTGAGCTGCGCCGCCCTGTCAGGTAAACAGCAAGCAACACGAGAAAGAAGCAACAAGTTCTGCTCCTTTCCGACTCGGTGAAAACCCGATGGGATGGACAAAACCCACAAAACGGCTCCGTGACTCAATGGACAGCCTCTATCAGCTGGTGCCTGTTTTCCTAACAGCATGAAAAATGTCCAGCTCCCTTTCTAAGAGAGTTTCCAGAAGTCTCCATGTTTATAGAGGGAATAGGATTTGCCTCTGGTCATCAAACGGCTGTTCCACCTCCAGGCAGGAAGATGAAAAAGGGAAGCAAGGGAGTTGGGAGGCAGGGGCGCAGAGATTGGGACTTTCTTAGAAGTGACCCACAGACTGTGTTTACATCTGATTGGCCAGACCTGTGTCACATGGCCACCTGTAGCTGCAGGAGTAGCTGGGAAGTGTATTTTGTTAGTTAGACATGTTTTCTTTCCAACAAAAACCAGAGATCTCTTCATAAGGGAAAAACAGGAATAGATTTGGGTCGGGAATGTAGGAAGGTCTGCCCCTGGTGGGGAGCTCAGGCCCCGGCCCATGGGAGCTGAGCGATTCTGAGAAGCCCAGGTGAGCGTGCTGTCATCAGCCTGTTGACACTGTCAGCGGCTCGCATCCCGCGCAGCGGTCTCGCCGTCAGCTGTCCGCAGGAAGAGTGCAGATGTGCACCTGGAGAGGCCCAGTTTCTGCCAAACCTCTCTCCTAATTATTCTCTGCCTGTTTAGTAAGAAGAATAGATCTATCTTAGGAGCTAATAAAATAGCCTTAAGGGTTGGCGTACGTTTTGTCATGGAGCATCTGAAAATAACTCAGCTCTGAAGTTTCATGATGAAGTTGTCCTCTGGCAATTGAGTAAAAATAAGTCTTTATCCATTCATCAGCACGAGCGGAGCCAGGCTCTTTCAATGACTGGGTGCTACCTTATGCGTCTTCTAAGGGGTATTAACTCCTAGTAGCCTATCTACAGAAAAGACTCCGGTTGATCTTGATGTTCATCAGGAAGGGAGGCTTCCTTCTGTTCCCGAAATTCTGGATTCGTTGGTTGGTCCCAGTCGGTGAGATCCTGGCGTCGTGGGCTTCAGAGACCTACCAGGGTCAACCCAAAAGAATGATTGTATTTGAATTGCACAAATGGCATTTTCTCGATAACACTTTTGCGATTCAGGTCTGTCTATAAGTATTTCTGTTTGAAACTCAACCAAGTCACAATTTGATCCATTGAGGCATTTAAAAATTATTTCTTCACCAAGGACTCACTGTCCCCATTTTCCTTCTTTTCTTTGTTTACCGACATACTTTGCTCAGCTTACCGTTGTAAAACCTGGTGCAATCAATGAAATGATACCACCTATTCTGATCACGTAGCATTCAACCAGGAGGATCATTTGCTCCATCTAGGAAATTCATAGCAATCTTTTCACATCTTCATTAGAACCAGATTTCTTTATGAAGCCTTTGGTTCTCGGAGAGAGGGCTAAGAGTAGAAGACAGAAAACTGTATAAGAACAACAATTAAACAAATAATAAAGAGAAAATATTAAAAATAGATGCTTCAGTGAAGGAGTAGGATGCACTTTTCAGGAAAAATACTCATAGCTGATCTGGTGTTTGTGTTGATTTTTTTTTTTTAAGAAAATGTCATAGAAACCTCAGAAAACAGCAAGGATAAAACCTATACCCACTCTGGCTGCATGTGGCTTCCACATGTGATCAGGAAAATCACTTTTGAAACAACGTGCTTGGTTATGTCAGAATAACTTCTGATCCTCGGACATGTTTGTAGTAGTAAATAAACCTTAGCAAGGATTTTCAACTAAATTCAGAGGGTCCACATTTTTTTAAAAAGGGGTCTTTAAAAAAATGTTTAATAACAATTGTTAACAGCCTACCTGCAGACTTCTCTAGAACAATGAGCTGTTCATAGCTAATTGCACGCAGACAATGGCCATCTCCATCTGTAATCTAAGAAATGAGATTAACAGTAATGGAGAAAAGCTGATTACAAACAGATATGTTTAGAACCAAAATTTTAGCCCAGCAGAGCGGATCCCTGCACCGAAGATGGCTCACTGCTCTTCATCAGTGCTCAAGGACAAAGTGACAGTACGAGCAAATCATTTCAAAGGGAGCTGTAATCAGATTCAACTCTGGGTGGCCATCTCCCCTCAGGACTGCAGGTTTCATTTTCATGTCGGAAACTGACATCCCCAGAAAATGAAATGTCAGAGGATCACTTGTCAGGTGATTAGTTCAGTAAACTGGAGAGAACTGACCTTTCCCAGGAAACTGCTGATTTGTGACCAAGTTTAATGCTAACACAAGAGCCACGAGCAGGGTCGCATTTCACCCTTCTCTCCCTGTTCCCTGAGGGACACTCATTAGGAGGTTTCCTTTCCAATCTTGCGTGGGTGGGAGGCCTTGCCAGACCTCATTTCTTTGATAAGAGAAGTTGAAGCGCTCCTCCTTCCCACCAGAAAACCTGTGGCATCGCTCATAGAGGTATCAGTTCACAACTGAAATCAGTTAAAATTTCTAGAATGTTCCTAAACTGGTATTAGTGTAACTATTACTTGATTATTCCATCCTTAAATATTGACGTTAGCTAGATTGTTTGGGCCTAAACTTGACTTTCTAAGAAACAGACATAAATATCAAAGGCAATATATTTCTTTAGAGACCTTGGAAGGTTCATTTGCAAAGTGCCTTCATTTAGCGGTGGGTCACCTGTGAGCTAGTTCATCGAAGGCTCGGATTGAGTGTCACTGTTGCTATGATCTTACGCAAACCTGTACTGAGTTCCCTGGAGGCGTGACCTCTGAGTTTTCCATCCATCAGGAGGGCTCACTCACCTGACAGATGTTCATGAAGAGCCTGCTTTCTGCCAGGCCCCATTCCGGGCACCAGGCAGACACGGTGCCCTCTACTTGTGGAATTTACATTTTAAAAAGCAAAAATACAAAATTTAAACAAGTAACAACTAAATAAGAAAAATTCAGGTCACGGCACGCAGCATCTGGAGGGCTCCTTGAGATGGGAATCAAGGAGAACCTCTCAGGGCAGCAGGCTGAGCTTAGCCCCACCCCGAGTGACAAGAGGGGCATCCATTGAAGGTCTGGCGCCTGGTTCCAGGCAGAGCAGCAGCAAATGCAAAGGCCCTGAGACGGAACAAAGAAAGATGTATTCCGAGAACAGATAAGTAACAAAGACCCTTCACAAGCCTTCAGAAAATGGTAGCTGGGTGCAGACTGTGAAGCAAAAGAGGGAAACTGTAAGGTGGAGGCAGTCAGAGAAGGCCTTGGGAAGAGGTGGTCTGGCGGGGGGGGTTCCCCCCCCCCAGGGGTTAAGGTGCATTTGGGGCCTACACTGAGGGGGGGGGTGGGATTGGGAGAGGACTCTTCCCAGTGTGGAGAGAGGCCCGTGAGCACAGACACCAGGGCAGGCTCGTGGGTGGGCAGTTCACAGAGTCCTGTGGTGAGGAAGGACGCTGGACAGTTAGACTGTGGCCAGACTATGGTGGCAATGGGGAGCCCCCAGGGGGATTTGAGCAAGGGAGGGATGTGGTGCTGGCAGTGGATCGTGGAAAGTAATCTGATCGGGCTGGACTGCGGAGTGGGGTAGGAAGCCACCCGGAGAATGGATATGTGGCTCTGAGGCCTGGCTGTAGGGTGGTAAAGCGGGGTCAGCATGAAAGGTCCACTTCAAGAAAGATGCCCAGCCACGGACTAACAGCCCAGCTTGTCCAGTCACCTGCAGAGAGACCGAAGTGCTCTCCCAGCATGTCTCTGCCCCTATGGTACTTTTGAGAAGGAGCAGGAAAAAAGGACCAGACAAGGTCTCTCTGGGAAGAGTGTCCTAAATGTGCATTGTCTATCACAGTAACCACTAGCCGTCTGTGGCTTTTAAATTTAAGTGAACTGAAGGTAAATGAAAATTCAGAAATTCATTTCCTTAGTAGAAGTCACCATATTTCAAGCGCTCAACATGTAGCTAGTGGTTACTATATTGGACAGGGCATTTCTGTCATCATGGAAGGTTCCAGTGGACACTGCTGAGCTGGATCATTAGTTTCTCTCATGAACAAACCTTTTCCTTTCCGTGGATTATGAGAAAGTCTCCTGCGGTGTTTTGTGCCACACGCTACCTTCCCTGTTGCAACTTCGGTTTGTACAGATCATACCCACTTATGGGCACCAATTAGATTCTTTGTGAAATTACATTGGTTTGGCTGTCAAATACTGTGGGCTTGAAAAAGGATAATAGAAAAATTATCTCCAGGAAGAACAGAATGTTTGAATTGCATGCGTCCTAGAGGCTGAGTAAAACTTCAGCCTGATTTAATTTCTCTGGAACAGGCTGTGATAAGAAGAGGACCACACGCTCTGAAACCCAGATGCATCAGCTGCGGTGTGGCAGCCTTTAAAACTCTGTGACTTGCGTCCTTGACCCCATTCTGTTGCCCCCTAGTGGAATCAGAGGGTATCTGTTTTTCTGCTCCAGCGTGGACATGCTGAAAATGGTAGAAATGGAAATCGAGAGACACTGAAGATGGCTAAAGCCATTACCATTTATTTCCACCTCGTGACAGGCTGCTTCTTCATATTTTATCTTGTCCCCTGTCCTCAGAGGAAAATAGTCTGCTCTGCTCTATGTCCCTTCGAGTCTCTTGAAGGAAAGTAGGTTTGGGCATCTGTACTGACGCCCAGAGTGAGTCTGCTTGCCTAGTCTGTTGCTGTACCTGCCCACGGTGGTTCAATGTCTAGCACAGGTCTGGACCCATCGATTGAGTTAAAAGACAGCTGAAATCCTGATTTAACCACTTACCAGCTTTGGATCTTGCCGAAATTATTTACCTACCTGGGCCTTGGTTTCTTCATCTTTCACCTGGGGACTGTCCCCCTTTGACCCTCCACGGCCATTGCACAAGGGGAAAAGCAATAACACAAGCCCTTTGAGAACTCAGCCAGACTCTGTTAAGTTTCTCTGACCCCCTTTTCCCGTACCGGGGCACCCTATCAGAAAGGACGGATGAACAGGTAAACTGGACGTTTGTTTCCCAACCCTCTGCCTACAGGTGGAGCACCGGGGCTGGGGGCCGACATTGAATTGGTGATGGGGCCCACAGGCTGCCATTGGTTTTGCTGTATAATACTTCCCTTTTCTTCTAAATATTGACTTTTTCTAAGGTTAAGCCAGTTAACAAGAAGAAGAAAACTTTTTTAGAATACTAGCCATCCCAGTACTTCTGTATATCCTCAAATAAAAAGAGGTGTGTGCGCAAATGCACTTCAATGGGACATCCCTCCCCCTCTTTGTTCCTGTCATGCTGCCTAGCCTCCCTCTGCAGGGCGGGGACAGATGAGCACGGAGACTAAACCCTTGGGGGGGGGGGGGGGGGGGGGGCAGACGGCACTGAATTTCTGCCTTATTTGTAACAACTGTTTGCTTCAAGTGGAAATGTTAGCATGTTCTACATAATATTTTTGTTAAGATGCTTGTTTGACCTAAGGAAACAGTAAGACAAATTTCAAATGCTCATAGTAGGTTTTCACTACCCTAAGGGCAAACTTTGGCTTTTTTATGAGAGCTGAGCACAGAACCAGCCGTTTAAGATGAAGGATTGGAGGTGGCTGATGCAGTCCTGCGAGGCAGCTGAGCAAGTACTATTTTTGTCACTCTTTAGATCGACCTCTGGGAGGCATTGCTTAGGATGCATTTAAAGTCACAGTTGGAGGAAAGCACATTAGCGTTAGCTCCTAGTGTTTAAAAAAAGGAGAGAGAGAGCGAGCGGAGAGTGCATGTGTTTGGCACGGGTGTGCATGCCCCAGAATCACCAGCACACAGCAGCCCAAGGCAGAGATGCTGGACAAAAATTTGAAGCAAAATGCAGAGTTTGCACAACAGGTAAATGCTACAGGGCAGTTCGATTGTACCTGTGATAGTGCCTTGCATGAGTGAAGGCCAAGGTGGAAGTCTTTTACCCAGTCAAATCCATACACCCTAACCCAGGACACCAGTGTGAGATTAATGTGTGAGACTACAGTGGGCCAAAATAATCGATTTTGTAAATGTGTAAGATGGTCTGCTGCCTTACGGCTTCAGCCCAGCCATCCTTAACTGACAATCGTTGGAGATTCACTGTCCAGAAAATGCGCCGTCACTGTTTCTCAACTCCCAGGGTAAGAAAAAGGAATGAAAAGATGTCAGTAGAAAGAACAGTAAATCCTTGAGGACAAGGAGAGAAGACAATGTCCGCCCTCATTTTGGGGAGGCGCTCGGCAGGCACTGAGCAAACAGGAGCAGCAGAACCAAGGACAAATGCCCGCACCTAACAAAAATCAAGTCCAAACCTAGAGTTCCACGGCACGTTTTAGCCGAGATATAACACTGGCTACTTGTGAGTTTACCCAGAACAACCAGGGTGCCTTGATCAAAAACAGATTTGGGGATTTATAATGGATGAAGAGCTTTTAAATTTAATATTTTCTGCTCATACTTTTGGCCCAGGATTTCCTCTTCCGCCCTTTATCCTGAGGGGCTGATGAGACCCTTGCCTAGCGTATTCACACGGACACTTGTGGTAGTACCGTCTGTGACAGTGTAACAGTGACGTTGGGCAGAACCTAAATGTGCAGGAATGGGGGGGTCAGTTAAGTCAATTCTGGTGCATCTCTGTGATGAAATATCACATAGTATAATATGATACTGCTTTATATTTAGCAACATGGAAAGATGTTTAAGATGAGCTGTTAGTTTTTCTTTTTGAAGGGAAATCTAGAGACCCAGTCTATTTAGGATGATTCCTAAGAAAACACACACACACATACACTCATGTCTGTCTTGAATGAAACATACCAAAATATTTACATATATATAATTTTCCTGTCTACTTAACCACATTTTCTTATAACAAATAGGATTTCTATCTACAGAAATGAACATGTGAATAAATAATTGAAAATTAATAAGTGGCAAAAATGATTAATATTTTACCATACACTGCACATTTTTAAAAATAAAACAGGTTATAACTAAAAACATCCTTGGACATAAGGAAGTAAATATCTCTTAACGTAGCTGGTGTGGGCGAGGGTGTTGCCATTTGGGAAATATTTATTGGGGGTAATGAGCAAACTGTAAAGAAGCAAAGGTACCTGAGGAAAGAAAGAACCCTGCCCCTTGGACTTGGCAGTCAAGGCAGAGACAGGGACACACCTTCTGCCTCCTCTGTCGTGTTTAATCAGTTGAACAAATACCAGCTGCTGGAGAATCTCCCAACCTCATAGGGAGGCATAAAAATCAGCCTTCTTGCAAATAACGTTATACTTTTTCAAGTCTGTGGCAATCATAAGTGCTGCGTTATCTACCTACCACCAAATTCTGGGCTCCAGAATTTGTCCCGTGCCATCTGTGAGTGTCGGACAAGGTTTCTCACATGACCAGCATCCCAATTCTGTCTTTACTAAACTAAAGGTGATAGGATCTTGGATGTTCTTGAATAAATATGTTGCTGTTTATCTCTGATTTGTTCTTAGATGTCACATAAACTTGGCCATGGGTTTCTTTTTTAGGAAGCAACTTTGTTCAGGGCTGGCAGGGACACTTCGTACATTCCGGCTGTATTTTCCTTCGAACTAGGGTACTGGAGCTAACTAGATCATTAACTAGCATGGACCTTATTTGGTGCTAAAATAAATTGCTATACAAGTTTATCTGAAGAACCGAGCAGTGATTGCCAGGGTTAGGGATGGGGGAGGGTATGATGACATCCGGCAGGCCAAGGGAGCTTCCTTGTAGTGACAGAGCTCTTCTGCGTCCTGGCTGTGAATGTGACAGTCTCGTGGAACTGGGCAGGCAGACAGCACTCAGAACCTGGGAGGATCCATTGTACCCATGTCCGGATTTGGATGGCAGTTTGGGGAGAGGCTGTCACTGGGGGGAGGAGGAGGGCAGGTTATGCAGGACCTCTGCACTGTTATCACTTGTGAGCCTAACAGTGTTTCAAAATAGAAACTTAAACTCAGGCAGACGATAAATAAATTTAAAAGTGAAATGAAGAAATTTGCTAGCTAATTAAGAAATAACAGGCTTTGTGATTTGAATATTTGCCCATTTTAAACATCTTATTTTAGTGTTAGAATTTCAGACTAAACCATCAACGATTCTTTTGTAATTGATAAGACATCAACTTATGTCAAGTTTGTGTCTGGAGATGGTGACAACATAGAAAATTTTTTACAAGGAGATGTGGCTTTTGTATGATACAGCTTTTAATTAAGATTCCACCTTTACTGATGGTGGGTGGTACCACACATCTGCATCATCATCTCATCGACACCTTCTCAGCAGGTTGCTGGAGAAGCTGTAGACACAGCCAGTGACCACCAGATACAGCAGCTGTACCTTAGTTTCCTTAACACACGGAGGCCGTCCCTCTGATGGCATCTCACCAGCCAGCTAAAACACAACTGATACATTCAGGTGGGAGTCGTGGTAATTCAGATTACATAGATAATGTGTGAACTCATTTAAAAAAAAAAAACATAAATCTTTTTAGATAATATTTAATGGTACCTCTCACCGGGATCTACAAAGCCAGTCTGTCCCCATACTTCCCCAGAAGCATTCTCCTGCTATGTTGTTACTCTGTGTCTGGAGGTTATATTTAATCCTGGTTTTGAAATAAATGTCATTATATTTTATGTTTCATTCTGTGGCTTGCTCTTTCCATTAGACACTATGTCTTGGAGAGCTACATTGTTACAGGAAGATCTAGCTCCTTTGGTTTAGCTTGCTACGGAGTATTTTTTAGTATAAATATATTACGGTTTATTTAGTCATTGCCTTGCTGGTAGAGAGTTATTTAAAAGAGTTGTCAATTCACATATAATAATTAAAACATCTTGCATAGCTTGACAAAGGACCCATAAGAATCTTTCCACCAGCAAAACCTGATTTGACGAGTTAGTCCAACTGTAAAGGTGAATGTTGTTCATGAGGAAAACATAGAGTTACACTGAGATCAACAATTAACTGTCGCCAGACCTGGAAGTTCCTCAGTTCTTTCTTAGAATAGGCAGCATCCAGCAAGACCAGTGCAATCTAAGGCAGAGCACGCTGCCTCGGCCCAAGCGAAGGCGCAACGGGGCGGATTCAGCGGCCGGAGCAGGGCTGGGGGTGCCAGCTCATAACGTGACCTCCAACGTAATCACTGTAATGACACCTAGGTTCCATGGAATCACAGTGGTCATATGGTCACATGTTAACAAAGATTTTAAGTAGGAATTTTTAAAATCACAGAGTTTAAAAAAAAAAAAAAAAAAAAACTTGCTTCCCAAGAAATTTTGGATCACAGAGAAGTTGCCAGATCTGCCTTCAGAGCAATGTCTTGTTGGTGTCACTTGTGTAGTCAGCATGTAGGTAACATTTAGACCCAAGCTTGGCTTACAGGCGTGATTCATGAGAACACGTCAGATGGTGAAAGTGAGGGGAGTTTTCCTTGGTACTCAGAGGGAGCAGCTTGACGCAGCCACACCGCTCCAGGCGGCGGAGGAAGTGTCGCTGCAGGGCCTCACTGGGTTAAAGACCGTCTCTTCCAGAAACCGCAAAATCTGAACTCCAGCCCTTGATGGCAGCCCTTGGGTGCTGCAAGCGGAACCTGTGGGGGTTTCAGAAACATTCAAATAGGGGTGGAGAACTCAAGCCAGGAGGGCCTCCAGCAGAAAGCCTGCCATTATTCTCTTCGTTGAATTACAAGGGCATTCAAAGCGATGCGCATTCAAATAACAACATCCTCATCAAAAAGCAACCCTGATCATAGGCCTCCTGGTGGTCCCATTGCGCATTGCTGGCTTATTCTTCATCCACGAAGACTGAAGTTCAGCTTACCTAGAATATCTTTCCTAGATGGCTATAGTTAATAAAAAAAGGCACCTAAGGAGATTTAAGGCCCAAAGAGCATCAAAATTTGGGGCAGTGCAGATCTGTGGGTTTATTTCTAACACATCACAAAGCAACAGTGATGGAGGTGTTGTTGCTGATGATGAAAGACTTTCGAAGTCCTGGGAGAAAGGCCGGGACTGGGAGAGAGGTTTCTGAAGAGGGCTAGTGCCGTTGCTCCATTGTAAAGCTAAGGTAGGAGAAACAGACTCATTGGTGCTTTCCGTAGAGCTTGAAATTTTCACTTGTTATTTTTTCAATTAAAGGTTTTAACTAATCAGGGGTGTCCAACCTTTTGGCATCTCTGGGCCACACTGAAAGAAGAGTTGTCTTGGGCCACACATTAAATACACCGCAACATGTAACCACAAAAAAAAATCTTACAGTGTTTTAAGTAAATTTACAGTTTTGTGTTGGATCACATTCACAGCCATCTGGGCTGCCTGTGGCCCACGGGCCACAGGTTGGACACCCATGGTAGATTTGTGGGTTTGATTTCATTCATGCCTATGAACACTGGTTTAGTCACAAGTTTCCTTTTCTCCCCCAACCGTGTGTAGGACAGAAGCACCTGAGCTGAATGTTTTTCACTTTCCTGGTAATGTGGTGTCAAGCTTGTGACGTGAGACAGCAGGTTTCAGACCCAACTTTGTAAGAGGCCACCAGTGTCTGGACAAGGCACAGGGGAGGTTCGCGTGACCGGCACTAAATGGGAGGGTGTGACTAACTTGGTAATAGTCAAGGCGTGGGGTGTGTGTTGCAGCCCTAGGTGCAGCCACACTGAACTTACACATGAGGCAACTTTATTGAGACCCCTCTGGGAACAGTGACAGAAGGACCACTTTGTAGAAGGTTTAGTGGTTCCTTTCGTGGGTTGACGGTCCACCATGTGGGAGGCACAAAATGATTTTTGGAGCACACTGAGACAGATTTCTGCATCCAGGGGGCTTTGCAGCCCCAGAGGAGCCTACTGTGTTTTGCCCCCTTTTTTGCTTTGGTTGCCAGGAAGCTTGGAGATCAAGTTGCTACTTAAAACTTAATTGTCAGCCTCGGTTCCGGTCCAGTTGCAAATTCAGCCCTGTGCTTCCAGAACTCTATGAGACTATGGCATCTGAACTCCAATGGGTGTGTGTGTGTGTGTGAGAGAGAGAGAGAGAGAGATAATGAAAAGTGGGAGAGGAGGCACCTGGAGTAGTAACTGTCTCCAGTGGCAGAACGTGGAAGTGGTGTGGAAATGGCAGACACGAAATGCTGTGGAAGGTCCGAGGGAAGAGGAGAATTGAGAGGCGTTCTGTGAGGAGGAAGCGGCCTCATGACTGCCTTTTTTAGGTGTTTCAGCCGGTGGGCTCTTGGCGTGGGGTTATACCAGGTAGAGGAAACAGCCAAAGCAAGATGGGAGAAGCCCAGGTGGTCTCTGGGGATCACATAAGTAAAGGATTCAGCGTCAAGGTTTACAGGTGCAGGAAAGAATCTGAACACCCATTATCCATCAAACGCTGCTTCTCACAACCTGAGATCAAGGCCTGCCAAGGCCACTGAAGAGGAAGCTCCTCTCCCCACACCCCCCACCCCCCGCTCCCTGGCCACCCAGAGCCTCCCGGGTGCCTCAGCACTCACTGTTCATATGGTTCACAGGCACCTGCCCAAAACCTTCTCTGGAGCCAGTGGGGGACAGCTCGTGCCTTGATGTCCTTGTTTTTCCATCAGGTTACAAGTGTCACCATAATTTACACACCTTCCACTGCCCCCCAACCCCTGGTGGCACCTACTTTATGTGATGCCTCAGGCAACCTGTACCTCAAAATGGTTTTTGTCTTGGAAAACTGATCAGAAAATGTTGGAGAGAGTGTGTTTCCTTTATGGAGAGAAGAGCCCACTGAGTCTACTTTTCAGGTGGATCCTCAGACTCATCCTCCCGTGGCCCCTGCACGTGAGACCCAGGGCTGTGCATCCGTTGGACAAGCCACGAACGGTCTTTGGTGGAACTCTGATTAAACCCGTGATGTGGGCCCAGCAAATACTACCATAGCCCCCACTCAGTGAATAGTGCACATAACTCATAAGCTGCTTAACACAAATGCCTGCACTGGCATGACGGGTGTGAGATCCGATGGAAAGCTACCATCATTGGAGGAGGAGGGCACGGGGGTCCGGTGCTGACCGATGCCCTGGCTGTGCCGACGTGCTGCGGTTACATGAGAGGTATCACCGGGGAGGGCTGGCTGAAGACTGCATGGGAGCCGTCTGTGCTGTTTCTTACAAGTCTTAAATTATTCCAAAATAAAAATAAAAAGTTTGTTTTCTTTTTGAGAGCGAGAAGACAGAATCAAAGAGATCATTGAGTCTAGTTTTCAAACGTTATCTAGCAGTGGCCTTGCTCTCGCGCCCTCCCCTCTCGCTCCCCCAGCAGCCCCCGAGCACCCCTGGCCACTGCAGGGCTCTGTGAAGTACCTCTTTGAAGAGGCTCATCCAGATGAGGCAGTCAGGGCCCAAAGAGGTGAAACACACCGCTCCTTGCTGGCTGCGGATAGACACACGGAGCCCAGGTCACTCTTTAGTGCGGCCGCCGCTCTCTGCAGCCGCTGCGGTGTCTTTTCTCAGATGAGGTGAGGCCATTTCGGCCAGAGGCTTTAGGCACCTGCGTTCCATCCCTGGTGTGTGGGAGATGTCCCCCTCCATGGGGTCGATCCAGGGCGCAGCCAGTTGGGCTGGCAGGCAGTTTCACGATGTACCTACCCCTCGGCATGGGCCGTGGGCCTGGGAAGGCCAGTCTTTGGCACACAGCAGGGACTGGGGGCCTCAGAGGAGGCCCCTGGCTTCTGGCCGCCTTGGCATCTGCTCTGGCCACCAGTCAGGACTGAGGCTAATTAGCTTTCCTCTTCCTTCCGATTCAGGCCCAGGTCACTAAAGGAAAGGAAACCTTGCGCACCCTGGCTCACTTCCAAGAATAGTATAATTGCAATCATCTTCTCTTGTATTTGTCTAGGGATTTCCAGGTTGCGAAGCCCTTATGTGTTCCCTCGGTTAAGCCTCACTCCCGGCTTACAAAGGCAGACTGGCTTTCTTTCTGCTTCATAAATAAGGGGCATGACCTTTCCAAGGTCACTCACTGAGTCTGTGTCAAGGCTGGAGTCAGAACACAGGTCTCCCTGTTCCTGGTCAATGCCTTATTATGGGGGAGATCTCGGTCATTGTGAAACACCTGCCCAAGGGTGATGCCCAGCTGACAGGTGGGGTTGTCCTTGTCATCGTGAGCACGATCCTTGGCCACTTGTGATTTCGAAGTATGAGGGCTCCAAGACTTGGTTAGGAGGTGAAAGCAAACATTTCCTCTCTTCCTACGCCTCCAAATGGTTAGAACCCGAAGATGCCCAAATTGGGGCGGGGGGCGGTGGGTACATGAGTAAGACCTCGATTTTCCTGAAAAGTGAAACCAGTTACCCATGTGCCACATCCACAAGAACCCATGTGACAACCGGCCGGCAGGACAGCCGCCCTGGAGCTGCCTGGCACACCCGGGCTTCGGCGGGCTGCATGTCACTTCCACGTTTGTTTGCTCAGCACCCGTGGTCGGCGCCTTGATTCTGTAGGGGCAGCTGGCTGTGTCCTTCCCCCCAGCATCCTCTTTGCCCTCCCCATGGTAGAACGCGACCTTGTCTGTCCTCATGGGAACTCGTAATGGAGACTGTCACTGCCTCTTCCTTTGACATTCTTCCTAACGTCCTACGACACTGGGGGAAGCAGCGGGACTGCTTTAAAGCCCACACATACTTCAGACCGTATCCGCAGCAGCTACTTACTAGGAAAACTAACCTCTCAAGGCAGGTGTTGATTTTTCACACCCCAAGAGACACTTACAAAGTAAACTAGCGACTGCCTCAAGGATATCATTAAGCCATCTATGCAGGTAGGCACCTAGCACCTGTTAGGCACCTACTATGTACTTGGTGAGTAACCTTCCAAAGCAGCAGTTCCCAGTGCTCGTTTTTAGTGTGCTCGCCACACTAGGACCACCTGCAGGGCCTCTGCCGCAGAGGTTCCATTCGGGTGGTCTGGGGAGGGGAGAGTGATTTCATTTCCAACACGTTCTGGTGATGGTGGTGCCGGGTAGGGACCACACTTTGGAAACCACGGTTGCAAAGCAGAGATTGGCCCCAGAGTGAGCATTTTAGGCTCGGTGGGCCATGCAGACTCTGCCACAGCTCTGCCACTGTAGCAACGGAAAATATGTAAATGAATGAGCATGCCTAAATTCCAGTGACAGTTTATTTATAAAACAGGTGGTGTTCTCATTTCCAAAAAAAAAAAATTGTGTTGCAAATATAAAAATTAAAATTAAAGCTGTTAAGACCAGAGCCTCATTCTGAATGGATTTATGAAAACTCTTGGGTGGGCATCATGTTAAAGGCTCAGATGTATTCCAATCCCATCACTGGTATTCACTGGCCATGTGACTTTGAAGGTCACTGCCATCTCTATAGAATGAGGATAATAAATATGCAGTGAAAATTGGGGAAAATGTTAACATGCGTCAAGCCTGGGTGGTACTTACATGAGTGTTTGATTTATTCTTTATATTCTGCATGATTGAAATATTCACTAATTTTAGAATTTATATCTTTAAAAAGTATGTGGCTTGTATATGGCTTAGACCTTAGGTTCCAAAGCCAAACAAGTGATCAGTTATCTTATAAAGTCAAAATCACCAGTACCTAGGCTCTTAGAAAGTCAGAAGCCGGGAACGTCTTTGTGTGTGTGTGCGTTTGAGAAGTGCTAGGCTAAGGGGTAGCTTGAGCTGGACACATCTGAGATGGGGCCTTTGGTCTCCTTCCCGTCCCCGAGCCCTGCCCCTCGGTCCCCATCCTTAATCCCATTCATGGCAGCCCCATCTTCACATCTGCTCAGGACACAAAAAAATGTCATCCCAGAGGAGGCATATGATGAGGGAGGGTGCTGATACGGACATGTGGAGGACAGGATGGTCTTATAGCCCAGACAGGACAGAAATGTCTTTTAGCCTCAACCCCCTGCTGTACTAATCAACAGAGGCCGGAGGAGCAGAGGAGCTTACTCTCTCTGTGGATTCACTCATCTGGCGCTTTACTACGGTCGACTGGTTTTGTCTGCATAGCAGCCACCTAAGACAGGTGCTGTTAATTTCTTAGTTTATAGATTAGGCAGGAAGGAAAAGTCGTGGGTCCGGGGTCACACTTCTGGGAAGAACAGAGCTGGGGCTGGTACCCAGGCAGCCTGACCTCGGAGGCCATGAGCTTGGATCACTGTGGCGTGCTCCATGGAATGTGTACATCCCTGTCTACGGGCAATCTGTGTGTTGAGGAACCAAAGCGCTGCTAGAAAATGAGCTGTCCTTTGGTGGTGTGTGCAGTGTGCTAGGGGACGGAAGGAAACTGCAGCAGGGGCTACAGCAGCTGTGTCCGGTGCATTTTTAACTTCCCCCGATTGCGCTGGCGCTTCCCCGTGCAAATGCATGGGATGCTTTGGAAACAGGGCAGAAGCAGGAAGATGTCCCTGTTGGTAGGGGTGCGTATCTGGTCTTACAGAAACCTTGCCCACCAGCAGGTTGCCCGAACTCAGTTCAGCTTCACAAACACACTCCGATTTTGCGCCTCCTCCATGCTGGGCACTGGGGATGCAGAGATACCGCAGCATCTAAAGCACTGTGATTGTCCTCAAGCACTTGGATGGCTGTGGGGCCAGAAGCGAGAGCTTTGAACCCAGGAATGGGCAAATTACTTCAATGCATCCCAAAGAGAAGAAATGTGGGTATTTGTTACATGGCCCAGAACAGGCAGCCTATTAAAATGTAACATGGCCAAGTTGCTACCACCCATCGTGTGGCCCCAAAGAGCAGTGCACGCTCTGGTTCTACTGAGCCTTGACGTGGGAATGGGGAGTGGTAGGGCCTGACATTGGCTTAACCCAACAATCTGGTCCTCTCATGCCTGGAATGAGCTGTGTGCTTCTTCTCCCTGCAGGACCCCAGGAGCAAGCACAAGTTTAAAATCCACACCTATGGCAGCCCCACCTTCTGTGACCACTGCGGGTCACTGCTGTACGGACTCATCCATCAGGGGATGAAATGCGACAGTAAGTAAGTTTTCTTTTCCAGCGGATGGCGAGGCTCCGAAGCGGGTGCCCAGAGCTCCCTGCACACTTCGGGTTCAGTAATATTTCAGCAGCAACTCGTCCAGAAAGAGAATCCTTCAGATTTATGGCACACCAATAAAGTGTAGGATTTTTCCACTATTAACATTCTGGCTTATCAAA
Organism: Anoura caudifer; assembly: GCA_004027475.1. Taxonomy (NCBI): domain Eukaryota; kingdom Metazoa; phylum Chordata; class Mammalia; order Chiroptera; family Phyllostomidae; genus Anoura; species Anoura caudifer. Next base: position 12,818 of record PVKU01011268.1, on the reverse strand, counting down.
CTACTCAATTGCCTAATTATGAACCCAAAAAGCACCCGATTTCTAAGTGAAGTCAGTTCTATCCCAGTTTTTTGTGGCAGAAATCTGCAGCCACGATGACATGCAGGCTAGTCAAACCCCAAAGCAAATGCCATGTGCTGAAAAAAGACTCCGCACCTCCGGATCCCACGTTTGGTGAGGCTTCAGAATAAGCGAAGCCACCACAGTCATTATCTTCCTGTGTTTCTAATTAGTGGGCGGACCATGGAAAAATCCAGTAGCATCTCCTTAAACAGAAACCACACTGAAAATAAAACCCAGGCTGCTGTCTCCTGAAGTTCACTTGCCCTGCGTGGCCGCAGGCAGCTCAGACTCCATGAGCCCAGCTAGCGGCGAAGTCACTGAAGACACTGACGAGGAAGACCTCGGTGTCCTGCACCCTCCCGTTCTGTTCGGTATTTATCTCCATCAGCCGCCAGGAGGAAAGAAAAATGACTGCTGTGGAAAGCCTTTGCTTTGATAATTCTATTCTGAAATTCACTTCCCAGGCTATGTATTTGCTTAAATTAAAGCACGTACTTTTAGGATGTGAAAGCACCGTGTCTGTTTTTCTAGTAGACAAGGAAGTGTTAATGAAACGTCAGCATGTTGTCATTTGCTAATGATCACTGTTGCGGCCAGGAGCTCCCCTGTGTGTGTCCTGCATGGAGCAAACGCAGGACATGAAAACAGAGGTGCATGCGCGTTACGGAGTGGCCGGTGGTTTCCCAGATCACGGGGCCCTCCCCCTCCCGAAGCTGTGGAATTTAATAGCCTAACAAAACCTCTGCGGTGGTCCAGACCTGTGGCCTGCTGCATTTCAAGGAACCCTAGGATTCCCGAGACATGGTTTGCAGGGCTTTTGCAAGTGCAGTTCTAAGTGCATTTGTAAATATACTTTTAACTGCTTGAAAACTTGTAACAAAAATGAACATTTGAACGTGTCACACACTCAACCTTGACAAGCTGAAGACAACGTCGGAGACCTGATGTGGCCCAGCGCCACTCGCCGGGAAGGACGTGCAGCCGAGTTCCTCCTGCTGCACCCACTGGACCAGAGAGCCTCGGCGGCTGTGAAGCTCGGAGTCCAACAGCGTGACTGTTTGTGCTCACCCTTCTGCAGGAGCCGGGGTTCAGGGTGCTGTGTGACTTTAACAAGATACATACATACATGAGTTCTTCAGGCGGAGCTGAGCATCCCTCAGAGCTGGCTTCAAAATTTTGTTTGGATCAGGGGGCCTTATTGGTTGTCCATGAATGTCTTTATAATAAATAAACAGTATAAATTTGAATTTATTAAGTTTATGCTAATAAACTAATACGCATCTGGTTTATATTTTAGGATTCTGCTTAAGATTTTGTTTGAAAAAATGGGTTCCATTGCTAAAAAAAAAAAGTTTCTAAAACTCAGTGCTTTTTGTTTTGTTTTAAACTCCTTCCCTTAGAGTCCCAGGGTGTCTGGGACAGCTACTTGTGCTCCTTCCTGGAGGAGGAGGGTGCCCGGACCTGACCCCTCCCCTAGCTTCTGTGGAGAAGAGTCCTCTGCCTGTGCCCTCACACACAGTAGGATCATAGCAGCATGTACAGTTCTGCTTGGCGGGGTGGGGAGAACAAAACTTATCAACCACTTGTCTGGGCCAGGCTGTGCATGTGCAGAGTAAGAAATGTCATCAGAGAGAACAGATAAGCTTCCCAAGGTTCAAAAGCCACTCATGGTGAAAGCCGAGACAAGAACCCAGCCCAGTGCCCTTCACCCCACCCCCCACATCCTCCCTGCTGTCCAGGCCTTCCCCCTGTGGCCTTTATTGACTTTAAGTTTCACGTTCTTCTCAGGAACTTAAAGATATTTCACGAGTCTGTCTCTTTGCTAAGTCAAGGTTCATGGCTTTAAACAGTTAGCTTTGGAAATAGCATAACCAGCATCCAAGTGTGTGAATCAGCCAGTTGTTCTCTCCATCCCGTGTCCGGTTCCTGCCTTCTGTGTTCAGTCACAGCAAACAGACATCCTTCACTGTGCTCGCTGCAATTTACTTCACCACATTAAAGTCAAACCTTCAAAATGCAACGGTGTGAAGGCTGCACCTTGAAGGTCACAGAAGAGCCCGTGGCACCCCATCGAGGGTTTGCGAGGGTTCCAGAGACTGATCCTCCTCTGGAAGCCTGAGGCGCAAGGCCCCGAGAGCTGCAACGCCTCCACAGAATCTGACATTCGTATTCAGCGCGCAGGATTCTTTCCACGGAGCCTGCAGTTCATCGCTGCGACTAGTCTTTTTCTTCAGTCCTCCCCCAGTCTCACCCACGCAGTGTCAGCTGGGAAAGAATGGCGGATCATGCCAGGCGTGTATTTGTTGTACTTGGAATAATATTTAAATATTTGAAGACAGGTTTAAAATATCAAATACAAGTTCTTTAAAAAAAAAAAAGCAAAAGCGATGTATTTAAGCCTTCTTGAAAATACAGACTTAGCTCAGGAAAATTTTATGAATTTCCTATGCTCAACCCACAGATTCTCACCCTTTCCAAGTGGTGAGCTAGGAAGGCATAAGAAATTGTGTTGCAGAAAAAGTGTCCTCTGTTTTAAGATGTGCATATTATTTGCCTCTGTGTACAAAAGTAGGAATTAGCTTGTGCTTTGTATGCATTTACCTATGTGGATTTTGTCTACCGTTAAATATCTGAAGCATCACAGAAGACCAGGCAGGGGCATTTTGCTTCAGCTGAGCCTGGACAAACATGGTGTGGATATTTTAAGGATATTGTTGCTCACACGAAGCCTGTGCTGTGAGGGACATCTGCTAACAGCTCTTTATGTCACCAACAACATATAGCAAAGTATCGAGTTCAAGGGTAGCCCGTTTTCACTTGTGCTCCTACAACCAAAACACTGAGGAAGCGATGGTCCGGGTGCACAGGCCCAGCTCAGCCTTTGCTTTCTCGATCCGCAGCCTGCGACATGAATGTGCACAAGCAGTGCGTCATAAACGTCCCCAGCCTCTGTGGGATGGACCACACCGAGAAGAGGGGCCGGATCTACCTGAAGGCTGAGGTCGCTGATGAAAAGCTCCATGTCACAGGTAAGGCATGCTTGTGGAGGCGTCAGGCTTGCGGCTTCCCAGTGGATGGAGGTCGGGGGGCACCGAGGTGGGGCTCAGACACCTGGGCTAGCCGTTGCCACAGAGGTGGTCCACTGATCCCCTTAGCATGTCTCCTAGGAGACTGCTCTGTACACGAGTCCCCAAAGGCCCAACGCCACTCCGAGTCATAACTGTGACAGTGTGGCGGGTGCATTATTTCCTGGTGACAAGGGGTCAGGGAAGCTGATGAAGCAAAAATGCAGTGGGTAAGGATGGAACTGGGGCAGCGCAAGGGGAAGCAATGGATGATCCGGGTGTTTGATGGCATTGGGCTGTGCGTCCTGGTAAGTTCGCCTTAAAGCCAGTGACAACAGGCAGCCACTGAGCCTTTATGCTCCCTCTGCATTAGGCATCATGCTAAGAGCTCCACATAGTTCATTGACTTAGTGCTCACAACTACCTGATGATGAGCCTCATTTTCCAGAAGAGGAAGCCGAGGCACAAAGAGCTCAGTGATTTGCAGTGTCACAGAGCCAAGGTTGGAAACAAGACATCTGGACCCCAAGCCCTATGCATCTAATTGTCCTCCTCGTGCACCTCCTGCAAACAGCCCAGGCAGGAGGCTGGGTCCCCCGTTTGTGGGCCAAGACACTGCCTCCCCAGGGCTGTGTCTGGGTGGGCTCTACCTCAGCATGGCCTTTCCTGAGGTTGGCCCACCACGTCCACAGGGGGTAAATCGACACACTTGGCCGAGTTGTGCTGGAGCCGTGCCGGCCCTGGACCCAGTCCAGAGTTCACAGGTACTTGGCGCACCTGCTGCGCCCTGCTCCGTGCTGATGTGTGGTTCAGCTCTCAGGTGTCAACCCTGCCTCCTTGCTCGTGGGGCTCCCTCACACCCCCTCTCTTTCCTTTGATGAAGGCACTCATTCTCAATTGAACAGCAAAGATATTAATGTTGCCATTTGTATTCAGGAATTTTAAGCTATGGTGAAAATGGAAAGGCTAACTTTAATGTTCTTTACTTGTAAATCAAAAGATATAAGGGAAAAAAGATCAAAAGGGTCTATTTAAGGAAAAAAGAGAGGAGTTCAGGAAAATCTCATTTTTTTAAAACATCCTCATATTTTTTTTTAACTTAAAAAATAAGCATGCCCTTGCTTGTGTGGTTCAGTGATTGAGTGCCAGCCTGCAAGTCAGAGGGTCACTGGTTCGATTCCCCGTCTAGGGCACATGCCTGGGTTGCAGGCCAGGTCCCCAATAAGGGACATGTGAAAAGCAACCACACGTTGATGTTTCTCTCCCTCTCTTTCTCCCTCCCTTCTCCTCTCAAAAAAATAAATAGAATCTTAAAAAAAAAATAAGCCAACTTTCTACCCAGAGCTGTCCTATCACATAAGAATTCAGGGTAAATCAGGGCATTTGGAGGTATTGCAGAAGAGGGTCAGCACACGGCCTCTTGGTAACCTGATGAACACAGCAAATAGAGCTACTGGTCCAGATCGCATTGTGAGCAAAACCCGTGTCCTGGGCACATCTGGACTCCGAGTGCGTCTGCACTGTCTCGGCCTCCTGTTTCTCCCTTCTGCTGAGACTCCTACTTTGTCAAAGGCATGTCTTGGGGGCAGGGGGGCATGTGGTTTAGGAGAAAATTACCCTAAAACATTGTCTCAATCAAAAGTAAGGGATTGAGAAGCGTAAAGCGAATGCCTATTGGTGAAACATTTCAACGCTCTCCCTTAGCTTGCTGTGGTGAACTGTCCGCACTTAACTGTGAGGTCTGCGGCCCCTCTGAGGCGAGAGCGCCTGGGCAGACTTTGTAAAGGCTCAGCTCTCGTTCGTGTCGCTTCTGGAGACAGCAAAACGCACACCGTGCGTGCCAGGCCTGGCCCGGGGGCTGTCCTGTGATAAAAGCAGCAGCCATGTGGTGCTGCCCGCATTTTCCAGTCTCCCCTATAGGCCTCAGGAGACTCTGCACAAATGTCAGCCTGCACAAAGGGGCACAGAAGCCCCGAGCGGGTGGCACATGCTGGGCAAGCAGAAGAGAAAGGTCAGGCCCCATCTCGCAAGGACAGCAAAGAGCGTTCTCCCAAGGCCTGTCTGCTGGTGGCTCCGCCGCTGCTCAGCGCCGAGCTGGGTTCCCAGTGCCAAATGGTCTTAGGGGACAGCGCCCTTCACTGAGTCAGACACGGACTTCTCATGAAAGCCACCGGTGGAACTTAGGACAACAATCTAGGTCAAGTCTCTTGAGAATTAGTCTAAAAATGTTTGCATAGATATAGCTCTGCTCTGGAAGATGAATCCAGCAATAAAGTGGCAACAGCAGCTAACGCTAACTGAGCTCTTTCCACAAAGGGGCAGGTGACACAGTGACTTATTTAAACCTCGGTAGAAGTTTCTGTTGTCATTCTTGCTGTGAAGATGAAGAAACTGAGGCGCGAAGAAAGTAAATAACTTGTCCAAAATCACACAGAGAAAAACCAAACTCAGGGAAGTAACTAATAGTCAATCATTTCTCTTAAACTTTTAATGCGGAATTACATTTAGATTTTCAGAATTAGAAATTGGTTTTAATGGGAACACAAATGTAAACAGTCAACCACAAAGAGTAGAGCTTATAGTCCAAATGCAAAAAAAAAAAAAAAAAGTTGTGAAAGTCCATTTCCTGTACACCCTTCACCCAGCACCCCCGATACTAACTTTCTTATGTAACTATAGTTTGAGTATCACAGTAGTCACATTTTTTAAAGAGTACGTGATAAATTTGTGAAAAATAGTTACCTTGTTACTCACTAGAAATTGTGTTAAAGAGCCAAAAAGATGTCAGACTTATCCCAGTATGGAAGGGCTGCAAGGAACACGAAGCAAAACTCCTTCCGAGCAGCACCTGCCTGCACCTCCCCCAACCCGGGGCTCAGGCGCGTGCGTTCGTGTCGACAAATGGCCTAAATAACAACAGCTACTATTTATCAAGTACTTACAATACATAGACTATTCACAGAACCGGACCTTTTTATTATGTGGAGCGCTTTATATTTATTGTTTCGTTGACCCCCTCAAACAATACCACCAAGTACTATTATTATCTTCCTTTTTGAGATGAGCCAATGAGCAAAGGGAAGGAAATTGCTGCATATTATAATATGCATATTATAATATTATAATAATTGCTGCATATTATAATATAATAATAATTCCTGCCTTATAAGGCAGGAATTGCCGGGGTGAGGACTGGATCCCAGACCTGACTCCCGCACCTATAGGCTATGAACCTCCTGAGTCTTATTTATTAAAGAGTCTCCTTTACCAAAGCCCAAATCCGTAAATACTTGCTGAACCCCTACTCAGCACTCCACATGTTCGTTGAGGTTACAGAAGGTCCAGATGTGGGGCATAGAACCAGGGGAGAAAGAGGAACCGTGAATGGATGAAAGGACAACCCAAGTCCAAGCATAATTAAATGCTCAGTTGCATGGGGGCTAACCAGGGCCCCACCGGGAGGTGCTCACAGTCATGGCCGTGAGTGGGGAGGAAGGACTGTGAGTACCGGGCAGGCAGAGGGAAGGGAGCTCCACAGGACATGGGAGTTAGCCTGGCGTTCCGTGTTCATGCGAACACGGATATAAATAATAAACCGTAATAAGGAGAGCTGATGGTTCAAACGTGAGTTCTTGGAAAATGCACTTGAACTCTGAGCAGCTGTGCTAATTGTGGATCAGCTCCCTCTCCGTTTTACCTGCACAGAATCACTCAAATCAAAAATAATTTCCAAAGTAAAACAGAAACTCCCAGAAGACTCCTGCTTGAGGACGGAAATCACCCTCTCGAGATTGGGGATGAGTTTCCTGTATAGATCGCTGTGATATTTATAGGCAAGGCCCCTGCTTTCCTGCTGTGTTTTTATTTTTGCCCTTGGTCAGGGGTGCTGATGTTATCCGAACAGTGTCAGTTTTTTAAATATGCAATTTTAATAGGTTTTCTGTGTTCTTGTGTGCTTTTTTTATTTGGTTTGGAGGAGTGGCAAAATCCCTTATGGGAACCAATTTTCAATTTAATGTTGTAAGTAAATGGAAGAAATATCATATGCTTTACAACTGTTTTAGGAACACATCTCTCCCACAAATAGATTATTCTGTCGAAGAGTCTCATTTTCTCTCCTACTTTGAGTTGTTAATTTGGCACAGAGATTGAAGTTCTAAAAGGTTCCATGGGGACAGAAGGACTTCCTGCAGGTTCTGAGCTTTTTTGCACCATAAGGGTCTCATCTTCTGTCTACCTTCCGGGACTGTGTACGGTTTGGTGCCCACGTCCCAACACCCCATCTATCGAGACTTGCCATCATGTTGCTGTGATTAACATAATAACATTCCTTCTGTACTTTTCCACCCTATAATAATAGCATGCTTGCTGTGGAGTCAAGGCAGTGAGACTCAGCTTCATAGAGTAACCATGTATCCTTTCAGTCACTCATTTGTTACACATTCACTGAGCATGCTTCCAGCTCTCTACCAGGCTCCGAGATGCTGAGATGATTAAGATGGGACTCTCATCACAGAATGTACAGTCTTTGGGGGGAATTAAGACATGAAAGAGAACAGCAGGGCAGTGCTCCAGGTGCTTTTAAGTGTGGTGGGAGCTTGGGAGAGCGGGGCCTCGCCTGAGGAAGATGCAGGTGGTTTCATAGAGGAAGTGACAGCGGAACAGAAGGATGTGGGGGGGGGGGGTATGTTTCAGGGAAAGATGCCGAGACATGGAAGGGCAGGGGATGTTCCGGAAGCTCGATGTAGACCAGGAATTGGGGAATTCTGAGTGTGTGGTGGGGAGAGATGGAGGGAAATTTCTTTCCATTTTCAGGGTTAGGGCCACAACCATCCCACTTTACAGAATGCACAGTTCTTAGGACTCATGTGGTACAGGCTCCGACTTAAATACTTCTCTTTCAGATGGGAAGACTTTTTTTAAGTACATTTTTTTAAATCCTCACCCAAGGATATGTTTATTGATTTGGGGAGAGGGGAGGAGATAGACAGACATTGATGTCAGAGAGAAACATCAATTGGTTGCCTCCCATATGCACCCCGACCGCAGATCAAACCCACAAACCCAGGTATGTGCCCTGACCAGGAATCAAACCTGCAAATGTTTGGTGCACAGGATGATGCTCCAACCAACTGAGCCATGTGGCCAGGGCTAAATGCTGCCATCGCTATCATTTCGTAACTGAGCAGACAGGGTGGAAGGGCCCCAGTGGCCTGCCCCAGGTCACACAGCGGCCAGGTGAAGGATGCTGCACACTGACCCCCAGACACGCCCCTCCCACTCTCTTCCACAGCTCACTCCTGGCTCTGGCCCAGGGAAGGCGATGTGCCGGTTCACAGCCCTCTCCCTGCAGCAGAGACGGGGCCACGCCACTGCTCAAGTGTTTGCAATTTCACATCTCTATCCTGCGATGAATAGTTGAGGCCACTCCGTGGTGGCCCTTCAACACCTGTAATTACTGCAGCGCTGCTGGCACCGTGGTGGCTGGGGTCTGTCATTATTTCCCCCCGGCGCCTCTGTGTCCCAAGGCTGGGATGATGGTTGGAAATGGAAGTGGCAGCAGGAAATCTGGCTGAACTCTTCCCTGCTTTAAAGTGAAGAATTAAAATGGGCACGGATGGAAACATACCCCTTCAGGATGTGATCTGACTGTGCGTGAGTTGGCTAGATGTGCGATTTGACGGCATCCTTTCTCAGCCTCTGCCGTGGGCTTTCTCGTACTGGCCCTGCTTCTTCCCCATCACAGACTTGTCCCTGCTCACACTTTCCCACAGTCTGGGAAGAACCCACCTCTAGCAGTTGTCCCCGTGCTTAACATCCAGGCACATCCTTTGCAAAAGAAAACAGGAACTACCTCTCAGCCACAGGTGAGGTAGTAACCATAACCATTAAGTGTCCATAACACAAGGCCCGCCACCTTGTTTTATCCTGCTGGTATCCGCCTGGCACCTTGTTTCTACCTGGCAGCAGCACCAAGCTCCTCGCCCCTGGTTAAGGAGCAGTTACATGTACACAGTCCTAAAGTTACACTCGGCCCTTTGAAGGCAACTGCGAGGCTGTGTGGCCCCCGGTGAAAATGAGTTTGACACCCCGGCTCTCAGCCAAACCAAATGGCAGTTTGCTGGTACCAGAAGAGGGCTTGCATGTTGCCTGTTCAAATGCACGTGCTTCTGGGCGATGCTGGAATGTTTTCAATGAATTTACTCCGTCGTCTTCCTTGATCGGATGTTCCTAAATACCAGGTGTCACCTGTCTGTGTGACCCGTTCAGCAGCCAGTACCTTGCCTGCCTCCCCAGTCTTCACCCTTTACTCCCCCCTCCCCCGTGTCCCTTAATCCCTTGACACTCTGTGCTCCAATATTAAAGAAAAGCTAAGTGCTGTTTCCTGGTGGGCAGGCTATTTCCCACTGCCTCACCTTTGCGCTGGCTGTTCCCGCTGCCCCCTCGGGGGAACATGTTTTTAACATTCTGTTCCAGTTACCTTTAGGAAGCCTCTCCTAACGTTTCCTGCCTTGCCTAAAATTGCCCACTTTCTCCCCATGCTCTTTATAGCACTTATAATGCGATTTCACTGGTGTGTTAATTTGTATGTTGATTTCCCTCTGCCAGACTGTTAGCCCTTTGAGGTCAGAGATGTGCCTTATCTCCTGGTCCCCATCCAGTGTCTGGAATCTGCACCTAATTTGCTTGTTGAGCAGGTGATCACAATGATAATAGAAGTACCCGGTAGGCTCCACATAAACAAATCACTCTCAGTTTTACACTGTGCTCTGATATCCCCAATCCAAGTAACTCCTCCCGTTTTAACCCTATATCTGCATCAAGTTTAAACAATCCTGTTTCAGCCTGATTCATGAAGCCCCATGACTTCGGGGGTCCTCTAGAGAAACACAGCCAAGAAAGAGGTTGCATCTTGTCGAAGAGACGTTTCATTATTTGCATCCTGACTGTGGTGCCTCGTCCTGACCTATCTTTGGCAGAGCTAAATGTCAAATGTGTACTAACTAGCCGTGCGCCCTCCTACGGGTTGTTATTCCTGTGTGGTTCTCTGTGCAGTGATTCCAACATAGATTTCCACCCTGGGTGCTTAGTCACCGGGTGTCCGTGGGAGGCAGCACGGCTAGGGTGAGGGGCAAAGAGTCACCAGGGCCTTTTCCTTAATGTGGTGTTTGCCCCTTTGTCTTTAATTGCCCAGGTATTCAAGTTGGAAGTCACAGGGCTTCTCTTCCAACCTGCTTAAGATGATTTCAAGCCCCTGATTCTTTACAGGGGCCTCAGGCTTCTGTCCACTGTGACTTCAGTGGCTCTTGTGATAAAGAAGTATTCTTAAGATGGGCTTTGAATGCCTGGGAAGAGGAGCAACAAATAGTTTCTGGAGCCTCTTTCAAGATTACCCCATTAGCATATAGAGATACTGACATTAACTGAGCAGGTCATTCTTGTGCAGGATTTTAATTGCTTCTAATTATAGGATTATCATTTAAGCACAAGATTAATTGCCATGAAATTATTGCAAAGAACTTGATCTTCTTCTGGAAAGTAAATGCATTAGCCAAGTGAGGAATCTCTTAGAAGCTTGCAAATAATGTGTTTTTTTTTTTTTTTTAATCCCTTCTGTGGAAAATTTCTTTTAACTCTTTGATGGGTGAGGAGATGTTACAGGGATCAGGTTGGAAGTGGAAACAAAGAGCAGGTCAGCGCCCCCTTTTGGTTCCCCACCAAAAAGTTGGAGAACTTGACCATTCAGTGTTTGCGAATCATTTGATTCGCCAAGAGACAGTGCTCACCAAATAAATGCAGGTGTGCTTCCTCTCTGATTCATTTCTTCTTCAAGGGTGGGTGAGAGTGGGCCCCCAAAACACTAGCGGACACAGGTGCTGTCTTACGGTGCCTCTAACACTGAGCTGTTCTGATGTCCCCCAAACATTTGTTTTCCAAATGTTTTGTAAAGCAATCTGCAGTTCACGTGTGTGCACGCGGCCTGATCGTGGGCGTGGAAATGGTGCAGAGAGACGTCAGACTGTGTTCACCTCAGCCTCAGGCATTTCCACTTGGAAAGAGTAAGGGAGATAAGTTAGCTCCTGGGGCGGTCCTAAAATATCCTCGTTTGAACGGAGGGGGCGTGGCCACCTGCACAGCCTCTGCACCAGAGCTTGCCCACGGGGACGTTCTCTGCTGAGAAGAACAGTGGTTGTACTTTACCACCCATTTGGTAATTAATGCAAGGTTTATGGTTAATTAAAGACAGCCAGGGTTTCTTTTAAAACCAAGGCAGGCATTTTTTCTCCTAGAATAATGAAGCGGGAACAGATGCAAGGCAAACTTCCTATCAGAGTTTCAAGGTGGGGGTGCTGGATCTGGGGGAAGGTACCGGAGGGGAAGTGCCACTTCAGCAGCTCAGACCCGCGGGAGGCAGGGGATGCAATCAAGAGAAATGCCTGCTTCGCTGAACTCCCAGCAGGGAGGCAGGGAGAGGAGGGCTCTTGTTCGGGGAAAATACCGTGCTGACATATCTTTCCCTTTGTTAAGTCACTCCGCCCATAGCCAGGCGTTGTTGGGAGTTGGGGGTGCAGGGCATGGGGGGCGGGCATGTCGCTGTGGCTACACGGCCGCTCTCGTTGGACAGGCTGCCTCGGTGGCCACCCGCAGGTGTCCTGTGGGCGAACATCTGCCCAGAAGGCCAGGAGGAAGGCGTGCACCACACGTTGTCAACAGCACCAGCCAGCCTTCTTACTAATTCCCAGTGATCCCCAGCTGATGTCAGTCGGCACTCCCACCACCCACCGCACACGCCCTCCCCACCCCAGGAGAGGAGGGACTCTGCTATCCTCAGAACTCCACGCTTCTGAAGGCTGCCAGTATATTTTGGAAGAAAAATCCTCAGCACACTGAAATGACTAACTCTCCGTGAAGACAGGACGCTCACGGGAGGCTTATGTGTATCAGATAGTTAAGCTAGCTGGGTTTAGAGGAGACTGTGGCCTTGGCTCTGGAGTCACATAGACTGGATTTGACTCCCAGCTCGACGGCTGACTAATGCTCACTAAGCATTAGGGACTGTTACTCTGTGACCGGAGTCACACGTGTCCCTGTCACTCTGATGCTGTAGAGTTCAGTGAATCAAAGCGTGTCATTTTATTAACACATCAACTCTTTCTGTCCTGACTTGTTTCTGACATGGAACCACAGTGGGGCCTAAGCCACACCCAGCAAAGCCTGGTGACGGATTTCATTTGTTTTGCCTTTACCATGCCGCCCGCCAGGCACCGCCCAGGAAACAATGTGCGGCCGGCCCTCTCGGAATTGAGAGAGCCCCCTGTGAGGGGCGGCGGTGGCAGGTGAAGCTCAGAATATTCACCGCAAAGATTCTAACTAGCCACCCACTTTAGCCTCATCACTTCACCTCTCTCTGTTTCTGTTTTCTCATCTGCAAATCAAGGCACTTGAACTTCAAGATTCCCTCTGGCTCTAGCATTTTGGTTGCTGTGAGAGTCACTTCAGAGAGAAAGCTAATCAGTGCCAATCAGCAGGGGCCCCTTGGACTGACAGTAGCCTCGGAGACTCCAGGAATTCTGCAAGTGGGTGAGGTCTAGTGATTTTCAAACTAGTTTGAACAGCAAATGCCTTCAAGTGACATCTTATTTGGAGTGATATTCCTGTTCGAGGGGAGAGGATGTGGCACCCACCTTC